>CAIGRF010064540.1:9356-21432 GCA_903798235.1 Fraxinus ornus
TCAATACTAATAATCAATCAAATAAACACAATTCGAAAAATATAAGTCAAATTGGATATAATAAGTTCAGACACATTTCATATACACAATTTGATAGTAGAAAATGCAAATTTAGATTCTAATTACTTGAAAATTTGATTGGAAAATGAAGATTTGTAGTAAATGTGATAATTTGTAGAGAAATTATATACAAATTTTAAAAAAATTAGAAGGGTTAAGATTTAATTAAAAGGTGCGATGAAAAGATTAAAAGAGAGTAAGAGAAAAGAGAAAAATTCAAATTTATTGTGATTTTGTCCCTATTTGTTGGAGATTAAAATCAAATTTTCATTAAATTTGATAAAAGTTAAATAGTTATGGATTTCATGAAATATGTTATTAAAATTAATGGTTAACTTTGATTTAAATTAAAATTTAGATTTCAATCGAAATCAAACATGACTTTATCAAACATTAAAAAAAAATCTCAAAAGTTGGGGGTCATTTGGCCGCCAGACCCCCCGTGTCTCTTCGTGTCGCTTTTTGATATGATCAACGTACGACATCGCTTGGGAGTGTGGGGCATCCATAATTCTTGAATATTTTCAAGCTAGTTTTGATGATTGTATTGAAAATATAAAGCTGGGTTAGCTATTTTGTACGTGTGCGTGTATCACTATATATATAGCCCCGTGTATATATGGAGAGAGATTGGAAAGAATAGTGCATATGCTATATAAATCTTATTTTTAAATATGTTTGGATAATTTTATCTAGTAACTAAGCAAGCGACTTGTTTTGATAATTGGGCATAGATTAATTTAAAACAAGTAACTTATTTATTTTAAACATGAATCAATGAAAAGTTATTTGTTTTGAAAATAAGAGCATCGTACGTTAAGGTTGAACAATTCAAACTACTCTATATAATATTTTGTAAAAAACGCATAGATGTGCTACTTTTCTTACTTTTAAGAAAAAATAAATTATTTAATTTTACATAAAGTAGGATTTCTTTCATAATAAATATATTCTTTATTTTAAACTTTAATTAACAAAAATTCATTTATTTTAAAACATATGTAGCTCAGCCAAACATGCACTTAAACATCACTATATTTTTGTCTTTGGTCTCTTATTTTTCTTTTTTTCTTTTTTTTTAACACAAATTACTTTTCATTTTTGAATTTCATATATGTAATCAATAATTTTCAACTGATAAGAAGTGAAACAAATATATGATCCATGATTCCTATAAAATGTGAAAGTGGTAGAAGAAATAATGGAAGTAAAGTCTAATATCATCCAATAAGAACATTAAACGTGGACCTTTTCTAAAGATGAGAGATCAATTATTCGCAAAGGATAATTAACGAGGACATAGTAGGTGGGGGAGAGGGAGAGAGAGAGAGAGATGTGAAAAATAGAACATGTAATATATATTTTTCTCAAGATAAGATTTACATTATATGCAGTGGCGAACCCAGGATTTCGAGTCAGTACGGGCAACCGCCTACCATGTCGCAATAAAATATTAAAAGCCCATTTGATACCCATTTTTTTGTTTTTGTTTTTGTTTGTAAAAAAATCATTTTGGAATAGTAATTTGATGAAGAATGTTTAGTTAAAAATAAGGAATTTTTTTGAATTTACATGTATTATTTTATTAAAAAATATGTGGTTGAAAAAAGAGAGAAAAATGTATTTTAAAAAAAATGGAATCAAACGAGGTATATAATTTAAATATAACAATTATTTTGTTCAAACTGAATATATATAATTTTCTTATAGAAATTAACAATATTTATCAAATGATATTGTGTCTTAGTTTTGTAGAATTCAAAGGAAGGGCACGGTTTGAATTTTTTGTAATTGCATTAGAACTGCTAATATATAACATACATTATTTTGGTAAAATTGATATCAAATTCTTAGAGTGCCAGAACGGTCAAGTGTTCCTTATCCTATGAAGGGGTTGTTGGTTCAAATACCCCATCCCTTATTCAATTTAATTTTGGCAAAAATGATAGAATTAAAGACATTTCACAAAAAAGTTGTTGGCAAAGGGATTCGAGATCAGCACATCTCATGTGAGTATATGAGTTCCTTGCCAACTGAGCTGCAAAAAATATATGTTAACGAAACAACTTACTAGGTATATATTGTAAAGCATTCATTTGTTGTAAAAAAAAACCTGTTCCAGTGGATCCAGCACAGGCGGCCACCGGGGCTTGCTGGGTGCTGGGTTCACCACTGATTATATGTAGTGTCTTTTCAACAAAGCTTATAGATGAAGAGGTTAGCATAATACAATACAGTGTCGGAGAAATTACTATGTTTTATTTGTCAATGATCATTTGTGAAAATTCGTTCACATGTTTGATGTTTCATAAAAAAATGAATACATTTTACTCGTTGATGATATGTGAATGAGGATAAGATTTTATTAAATGTTGTCAATCATTACTAAATTTTTAGAGAAATGGATAACATTTATGGCTTTATTAATATTGCTTTACAATTCCGTATAGATATCACTAAAAAGAAAATCTACAAACCGAGCAGGGAGGTTCAATTTTTTTTACCTGCTATGTTTTATTGTTCTCTGACTACGGCCAGGGACGGATCCAGGAAGTCGAGGGAGCTAGAACGGTCATTAACCATTTACGGTTACAATAACAAAATTATTTATTAATATTAAATAATATTAAAAAATACATATTAATATATAGTAATTACTAATTAGACTCCCTCGTTTACAAGATAAATAATAAGAGATAGGAAATATAGATTCTTTTGCAACTCAATTCAAAATACATCCATCGTTGAAAATTCAAAAATCCAAAATAACAAGAAAAAAATATTTTTTTTGAATCATATACGTATGATCAAGTTTCAAGTTTTTCCAACTTAAGCGAAACAAAATGAAAATTATACATAAAATATGATTAAATAGTAAATACAAGTTCTGAACTTAGGCGAAGCTTATGCAAAGTTCTCAAAACAATGATTTTTAGATGTATATTTTAAAAAAAAATTATTTTTCAAACTCCTAAAAGAATAAAAACCATTACTTAGATTGTCTAAATTTAAATTTTACAAAATAAATTAATAAAACATAACAATAAAAGTATATATAATGCATAGCTATCATACCCGATCCGGACGTTAATTGAAAAAATCATCGGATTAGTGATTCAATCGTTGGGTCACCGAATTTTAGTTAAAAAATTAATTTTTAAAACAAGACTATTAGTTTGATATGTCAATATTTCCTAATTAATTTACTAATTTACAATTGTCATAATGGTCAAGCGTTCAGCCATCACAGTTTTAGTACAGGGGTTCGAATTTATGTATTGCAAATGTATTATCTTTTCTTTCAGCCAATTTGATAGCTAAAAAAATTAAAACAAGGAGAGGAGGCTGTGGAATCAAACACTATACCTAACACATAAAATATTGGTGCCCTGCCAGGTGAGCTGCTCAACATTATGTTAAAATTTGATACAATATATGTATAAATATTTAACATGAATTATTGAATTATCAAAGCTTTATTTTTTTGCCCAAGAGATCCAGCACGGGCGGCTCGCGAGAAATCCAATTCTTAATTTCTTTTCCTCTTTTAGAAAACTAGGGAGGCAAGAAACCAGAAACGATTCAGCAAAAAAATTGGCTATGATCAAATTGAGTTTTGTTTCACCATAACAAATGCGTACAAGTTAGTTCACAATTCATCAATGCAAGTTTGATAAAAGACAAATCATACATTTATTTACGCTGTTTGTCATTATTTGGACCACATTTAGAATTTAAGAATAAAAAAAAGAGTGATAATAAACTAAATAATTGAGATGTGAAATTAGAGAAAAAAAAAAAGGAATTTTAAGAGTTTAAAAGAAAAAATATTAAGGGACTGTTTGGTACGGCTTAAAATCCAATTAAAATTGAAAATATGACCGTTATTGGGTCCCACCCGTCTAATAAAAGTCAATCATAACGGCTAATTTTTCAATTTTAATCCGATTTTAATCTCTACCAAACACCCTCTAAACAAACTTTTGTTTTAAATAAAAAGCATGTAGTTCATATACAAACTTTTTTAAATCCTTCAATGTTGTCTTCTTTACATATGTTGTATTACTGGTAGAGATGTCAACGGTGCGGGTTCGGGCGGGGCACCCCCATCCTGCCCCACCTTAGACGGGGCGGCGTGGTTTCGGAGCGCGGGCTTGTCCAGTTTAATTTTTTTTTCAAAAATCTTCAGTTAACTAATTTTTCTTACGGGGCGAATTCGGGACTCTTTGGGGCGGGGCACCCCCTCCCCTCCTCGCCCCGCCCCACCAACCCATTAGTGCGAGTTTTTTTACCCCATTCGAGGTGGGGCAGCGTCTGGACAAGACGGAGCGGGGTGGGACGAGTTTTTTTTACCATCATTGATTACGGGATAAATTCCAAGGTCCCATTTTGGTAAGTTGAGCAAGAGGAATTATTTCCTTGTAAGGATTGTGCAAGTCTCAAACCAATATGAAATTGAAATTCACACCAAATCGATTATTTTAACATGCCTTGAATTAATTAGTGTTAAGTGATAATTTAAATCCAAATAATGGTACTTAGTATGGTAGTTTAGCTGTAAATTTTATGAACCCTTTGAAACATAGGCTAATCCTTGGTTAAGAATTATACGTTAAGTTGTAAAGGACTAATCTCAGAATAATAATATATTGTAGTTTAGGAATTTAAATCCGACCTTACTTGATTTTCAGCAAAGTTTTTAGTTGTATACAAAATTTAAATTCGATCTTCTTAGATTAAACTTTTGAATTAGATAATAATTAGATTATAATCATGAGTCAATGAAGAAAATGTTGGGAAAGTGCTAACGAAGTCCACAGTCAAACATAAGTAACTAACTCTGATTTTGCATAATATTGCTATTGCTTAGGGTTGATCTTGAGATTTTTGCGGACGTGTGTAACATTTTAAAATGATGCCTCTTTCAAGCAACAAAAATTGACGGTAGAGTTTCTTATCTTCTCAATTTGACTGTTCCTTATGGGGTTAAAGGCTAAAAGAGAGAGAAATGGCAAAAAAGAATCCAAGGTTAGCTTTTCACTCTTTAATTATTTGGATTTTGGATAGCTTATTTTCTTATTGGGTTTGTAATTGGTTAATAAAGCTAATTGGGCATTTGGAATTGGATGGGTAAAATAGATAGCTTAAAATATTACCTTTTTTTCGAAATAAATAAATAAATAATTTTTTCCATATATGTAATTAAAAAAAAATCAACATAATATGATCTTTTTTTCTACTCTTTCTTCATAAATATTGTGCCATTTAACTTAACAGAATAATAAAAATTTAAAATTTAAAATTAAATATTTTAAATATATAATTATACATATACAGACGTACACCTATAACGATTTTTTTTTATTTTTTTATTTTTTGTGCCCTTACAATACTGAGACCTTGTGAGGCCGCTCAACTTGCATACCCCTGGGCCATCTCTGCTACTATTTCAAATAATTGTTTTTTTTTTCTCACGTGCTTATACATTCTACTTATATAGTAACTTATTGATTTAATTTGCAGGAAAAAAATGATAAATTTAAAGGATGAGGGCTAATCAAACTATAATGCATTCAACGAGTAGAATGGGCTTTTCTCACTTAATGTGAAATGGTAAAAAATTTGTTAAATTAGAAGATAAATTCCCTTGAAAAATTTTAAATGTATACAAACTATCATATATACGACGTGTAAAAACATTGCAAAGTGGTGATCCTGATTCCGTTACAAGAAACGATGTTCATATTCAAGGACATGTGCAAAAAAATTGTAGAACCAATGAATGAATCAGCGGGGAAAGCATTAGTGTTACACCTTGATTCACATGGCCCCAAATATCATACGTGAAAAAAAAAGGTAAGGTTAACATGGGGCAGATCTAACCGAACCCCTTCCTGTGGCCGAACCAATATACTTGCCGACTTCACCAAATCATAGTGACCCCCATGGCGAAGAGCCGGTCCGTGACTAGATGCGGGCCGTAGATGAAGTTCAGCACAAGATCTTCTAGGTAATCTTTTTTTTTTTATCGGTATCTTCCAAGCAATCTTTTGTTATGTGATTGATGTGACAAATCACTGTCATTGTCGCTATAGCCAGCCTATCCAATCAACTCCAAATCCGTAAACTAGACATTATGGATGCTAAAGTGATACTAGCATTTAAGGCTTATAATTTATTGGTGTCTAAGATTAGTGGCATCAATCGCAAGGATAAGGTCACGTGTCTCTTCATCCAATGAACCTCATTCATCTTTTTATAGTATAAAAGCTCACATTTATTGTCATTTAAAAACAATGCAAGTTTAGACTCTCAAACAATAACTTTGTCATATCATTATTTTATCTATCACTCATAAGGTCGACCCCCTTTTTATATTGGAGGCTCACGTCTAAAACTCTTCAACACCCATATATTTACTTTCCCAATTGACTTGACCATTAAAGTGCGCGCGACCAACCTCACGCCCACCAGATGAGGCTATGTGTGGCTAACGATTTGTCCAAGTATACATGAAATAAACTTGCATGGATGTGAGAGGCTCTAGGATCTATTGACCATGTTGGAAGTACATTTTTTGGGATCAATAGATTGGTGTCGTATGTGGGAAATCACACTATAACCGAGAACATCATTATGGTGGAAGCCATCGAAAGAGAGTTCTAGTTCTTGAAGAAAGAACAGCTATGGATGTTTAAGAGGCATCTATAGAAGCTTGTTCTTAACATAAAAGCTATTGTTACACCAAGAGTTCTAGTCATTACGGTCCCCAAGGTAGAAATCAACAAGATGAGGCTTCTGAAGAAGTTATCCGGACGAATGTCAATACCCGTCATCCCTACCACCAACATCGATGAAGTGGAACTACCACATTCCTAGTAAAGAGGTAGGATAGATGGCTGTAAACATGAGGAACATGGCCCAGTAGAATGCCGCCATGCAACAATTACTCATGCAAATGCATGGACAAGCAGTGTACCAAATGCCGTGGGAGGCATCTCAACAGGAATAATGGGAGAATGAGACGAGGGGCTTATTCCCAGAGACATAAAAGAGAGCTTAGCCCAATTGAAATGGAGGTGGAGATGGATATGTCAAAATATTATACCTCCAGTCGACCCCGGTAATAACTTACCACATGGGGCAGAAAACTTCCCTCCAGAATATTTCCAAGAACGGGAGCCTTAGAGGTCCACTAGTGTCTTTAATAGAATTGGATCATCAAGGCCTAGGAATAGGCCCCAACAGTCATCCCACATGTAGAGGTAATAAGAAACTAGCATGGCTACATACTTCAGGGGACCTTCCTCCTAGAAATATGCGAGAGAAGGGACGTTGCAAACTTAAGGAATCAAGTCAGAACTTTGCAACCTCTTCGCTACCAAGCTAAGAAGGAGGATTCAGATGGTCTATACAGATCCTTTTAATTGGACGACGATGATAAAAGTCTCCCATTCTTGCAAGATCTGAGAAATGTCCATGTTCCAAACCACTTTGTATTGCAAAAAATACCCAAATATGAAGGGAAGTGTGATCCAGCGAAGCACCTTACAATTATAAGACCCACATATCTTTTAGAAGAACCTCGCTGGCATTGTAATGCAGAGCTTTCCAACTTATACTGACTGGGACTGTTGAAATTTGGTATAGTCGTATACTAGCTGGCAGTATTAAAAGTTGGTCGGATCTCAAAAAGACCTTCTTGAACCAATATTTGTCAAGCAAAGAAGGAGAGGCCCATATCCAAAGGTTGCAAAATATGAGACAATAAGTGGCCAAAATTTTGAAGAGCTATCTAGCTCGTTTATAGATGAAATGACGTATTATGAGCAGGTCACTCATAGGTAAAAGACTTTTTAGATTTGAGGGGATGCATCAACATGAACACCTTCTTTTGGAGAGATGTGCGAAAGAAGAATCCTACCTCTTACAATGCCTAGGTTGAAATGATGAGGAGCAAAATTGTCAATGAGGAATTGATTAACCATCGCAATTGAACCTCGTTGTGGCTTCCATCGCCTTAGAGGTAGAGAAGAGGTCTTGTTCACACTTGGTAAACCAACAATGGACTCAGATAGGGCACACAATCGCCCCCACTTTGGGCCAAGCATTAGCTACTACCACCCTAAATGCAGTACCATCTTTGGTATATAAAGAGGTTGGGCTGACGAGCAAAGACCGCCAAACTGACCAAGGGATAGAGGTAAATGAATGAGCAAAGAGCCTAGAAATAGGCTATACTATACTTATCAATAAACCTACAGTCATGGTACAAATGACTGTAAGTTCGACCATATCACAAAAGCGTATAGACTCATATACTGAAAAGGAGAATACACACCATACCCAATGGAATGCACCTCAATCCTGACATGATCAAGAACCAAGGCACGATGAGGCAAGGTGACATCATCGGGATGAACCACCTAGTCAGAGGCATGACGAGGATAGAAACAGGCCTAGAGGTGGCCAAAGATAAAGAAGAAAACCCCTACAGATGCAAAAAAGTCCCCATTAATGAGATTGATACAATAATTAGGGGCCCACATGTCGGAGGAAAGTCAAGAGACATACCAAAAAACTACACCAGAGAGGCTAAGGATCTCTCCATGACAAGCTACTTGGTCAATAGCACCTCCACATGGGACCGGCAACACTCCACTAATAGCATTTACATAGGAAGATGTTGTTGGTGTTCATTGTCCCCATTGTGACGCCTTGGCGGTAAGAGCTATTATGGCAAGAAAAAGATTAAAGAGCATGTTGGTAGATAATGGGAGATCCGTCAACATGTTGTTTGGAGCAACTTATGATAAAATGTTGATAGATCATAAACTTACCCCCATGATTGCCTCCCAGTATAGTTTTACCGACGTCCATAGGGGAAGAGTCAAGTTAGCTATAGAAATGGAACAATCCCATTGACAGCTCATCATTTCATGGAATTCCTTCTAGTGGACCACAACCCCCTTATCATGGTATGCTGTGGCAACCTGCATTGAAAGAGCTCTGGCCAGTCACATTTATCCACCACCTATACATAAAATTTCCTACCGATCAAAGCATTGTCACTGTCCAAGGTAACCAAATGGGTTCAAGACAATTCTACCTTGACTCCTTACGAAAGTCGGAACCCCGAAGCACAAATATGATTTGATAGACACCGAAATGCTTAACGCACCTGTAGAAGATTCAATCATTGAACAAGGGGGAGATAATGATATGGTAGATGCCCCTACAGACTGGGCTATCCCTGAAGAAGGGATTATGTTTGCTGGATTGGATCCTAGGATCATGGAATCAAACTCTCAAGAAACAGTTGAGGAGTTAAAGTTTTACCCTTAGACCCGTAAGATCTCATGAAGATGTTCCGGGTGGGAAATGAATTAAACTTGGAGGACAAATAGAAGCTCTAAAATTTCCTGCTTAAGAACCTAGATGTATTTTCATGGAAACACGAAAATATGGTGGGTATCGATCCCAAGTTAAGCTACCACCACCTTAATGTTGACCTGAAATTCACTCCCCACATGCAAAAGAAAAGAGCCTTGAACCTAGAAAGATAAGAAGCCTTGAAAGAAGAAGTGTAAAAATTGATATCCAATGGTTTCATTAGAGAGGCTGTCTATCCGAAGTGGATATCTAATCCAGGTCTGGTAAAGAAGCACAATGGCAAACGGAGAGTTTGCATAGACTTTTCCACCCTCAATCAAATATGCCCTAAAGATAGTTTTTTGCTCCTAAGAATTGACCAACTCCGTGGATTCTACAGCACGACATAAGTTGTTGAGCATTATGGATACATATTCAATGTACAATAAAATTTCCACAAACCCATCCGATGAGGAAAACATTTCATTAATCATAGATAGGGGGCTCCGTTGCTATAAAGTTATGTCCTTTGGTTTGAAAAATACTGGGGCTACCTATCAAAGGTTTGTTAACAAAATGTTTACTGATCTCATTGGTAAAACGATGGAGGTGTATGTGGATGACATATTGGTAAAAAGCATCAAAGTTGCACACTGCGTCAAACACCTGAAGACCGCTTTTAAGGTTTTAAGGAAGTATAGAATGAGGTTGAACATGCTGAAACATGCTTTTGGCGTAGCCTCTGGAAAATTCTTAGGCTATATGGTCAATCAATAAAGCATAGAGGCAAACGTAGAGAAAATCAAGGCCTTACTAGATATGAGATCCCCTAACAAGCCCAAGGAAGTACAAAGCCTAACGGGTCGTCTTGCATTGTTGAGTCGGTTCGTCTTAAAGGTGACTAATAAATGCCTCTCATTCTTCAAGATCCTCAAAGAAGGAAATAGGTTCCAATGGAGAAAAGAGTGCGAAGTGGCTTTTCAAGAGCTGAATAAACACTTCAGATAAGCCCCCCTCTTCTCGAAACCTAAACAAAAAGAGAAACATTATTGCTGCATCTAACCGCGTATGTAGAAGATAAGAGTTCAGTGCTTGTAAGGGAAGAAGGTGGCACACAATTACCTATTTCTTACGTAAGCAAGGCCTTTATATCGGCAGAGTCATGATACATAGACATGGAGAAGCTTGCTAGATAAGTGTATTTCATACACTTATTTGAGATCTAAAATAGCGATATTCGATAGTTCTTTTGATAAAACATATCATAAATTGTTGTATCTTATGTTATATAGGTAAAACTTAATGGTTAAACGAAAAATCGAAAGAAAGAAGCGAAAATTGGTGAAAGAGGGGGCAAAATTCAAAGTTTGAGGACCAAATTATAATTATTAAATAGTTGATTAGGACACATGAAGATACTTTGAAGATTGTTATGAGACAATTGGATTGAATTAGAACTCAAAAAGGAATTAAATATGATCAAAATATTATCAAAATCAATTTTCAATCGCACAAGTTATATTCTAGATTTTTAGTCTAAGTTTGAGACCTATTTTTTGGCATAGTAAAAGTTTGAATTGGAAAAATTCTATTTCTATCAAAGTTGTAACCCTTTGAGCTCTCTTTCCAATTCACTTTGAATTGCCTCAATATAATATTGGGAGAGAAAGTTATGAGTAAAATACTGACTATTGTGTAGAGATAAAATCTGCATGCGAATGAAACTTTCCTTATTCGATTGGAACTCTTTTGGAAACTAATACCTAGCAACAAAATACATTTTGGAGACCTTTGACATACATATTATACTCCAATATTTATTAATTATTATCATCAAAGGAAGAAAATTTAAAATTTTTGTAAAAGAATTAAAGGGGACTTGCAAGAATTCAATTAAATGAAAATTCAAACCTAATTTTTGGGCAAAGAAGAGGATGCGCACGTGGAGATTCATCCAGAAACCATTGAAAAGATTCAAGATTTCAAGATTCATCTTCATCTTCATCTTCATCTTCTCAATTTGTCAAAAATTCGGGTTATATCTTTTCACTTAAATATCATTTCTTGAAATTTCAATACGTTAGACTAATTTTATACATTGCTAGGATGATATGAACCCTAATTATTATATTTTTAGTAATTTGATTTGATTTATGGATGTTTATTATCATTTTTATCGTTATTTTCAATTGTTTGATCACTAATTAAATTGTTATTGGATTTTATTGTTATTGAGAGAGATAATAGGGTTTAAGCATAATATAATAAATATTGTAAAGTTCGATAGATGATAGAGATATGCCTCTATGCTTTATATAAATTCAATATATGTTCAGCACTTATTAATGCATTTATCATGTTTGCATCTTTCATCGATGGATTAAAGGTTCACATGAGGGGAATATATTTGATCGCTATCGGAGAGGCTTTCAATTAAATTAGGAACATTGACCAACATGAATGATTTCAAATTGTCACTTTAATTGTTGCACTAAAATGGAAAAATATGGGAGATTCGACATCTTAACAATGCATAAAATAAATTTACTTGCTTTAATTAGTTTAGTTGGCAATTTAGGGTTAGTATAAAAAAATCACAAAAGTTGTTTGTTATTCAATTAAAGTTGTAATTAATTTTAACTCG
>CAIGRF010064540.1:24111-38039 GCA_903798235.1 Fraxinus ornus
TGATATTATACGTACACTAGAATTAAGTTGGGCATTGTGATGTTATGAGGTGATTCATATAATTGATAGGTTGATATAGTTGGACATAGATGATTTACCCAAAATTATTTATCCTTAGACCAAATTTAGTATAGTTTAGGGGTGATTTTGTTGTTGTAGGAAGATACGGATGTAGACAGGGATTCCATGTGTGAAAACTTTTGAGTGGATTGTCTTAGATTAACGGGAACATCGCTCTTTCTCTAATAATCGCCTCCAGGAAATTGAGGCCTTATTTTCAGGCCCACAGTATATTGGGTATTAACCACCTTCCCACTTAAGCAAGTACTTCAGAAACATGATGCCTTGGGAAGGCTAATGAAGTGGGCCGTGGAACTAAGCGAGTTTCATATCTCGTACAAGCTGAGAACTTCTGTGAAAGGGCAGTCATTAGTAGATTTCATAGCAGAATTCATCGATGTCCCTATTATCAACTTCGCAATGGAACCAGCAGACCCCCCGAGCTTGGGGCTTGTTTATTAACGAATCTTCTGGTGAGACAGTTGGGAACGAGGGTAGTACTGGTAAGCTTAGAGAACACAAGCTCAACTATGCAGTAATGTTCAGTTTCAAGACCTCCAACAATACAGTTGAATACGTTGCTAGCAGACCTCAGGTTATCTAAGGAGATGCAAGTGAAGAGTTTGGTGGTCAATAGCGATTCACAATTGGTAGCAAGCCAAGTTAATGGTAACTTCACTACAAGAGATAAGGGTGTGACAACTTACCTCAAGAAGGTTATAGATTTGCTTCTATCCTTTGAAAAAATTGAATTAACCCAGCTACCAAGAATTGAGAATGTGCATGCCGATGCTTTGTCAAAGCTAGCCACAACAAGGATTCATAGCTACTCAAACTATTATCAATTGAACACCTCCAGATCCTCTATATACAAGGGGAGGAATTAATTTGGATTGAAGGGACCCCACCTTTAATGCAATAAATCATAGCCTTTCTTAAGGATCAAATGCTATAGGAGGACAAGGAAGAGGCTCACAACTTGAATGATGTGGAAGGGAGGGGTAGAATAGCATTAAAAACAAGACAGTAGGATGAAAAATGGCCCTTGTTTGACATCCATTTTCTTTCTCATTTTTTTTTCTTCATTTCAACCACACATTCTATCAATAAAATAATATTACACATAAATCAAAAAATTCTCCATACTTTTTAACTACACATTCTTCCATCAATCATTATTTCAAATCAAATTTTTCTCTAAAATGGGTGTCAAAAGGGGGGAAAAAAACACATAATGACCTATCATATATTATCCAAAATTAAGTCTTGTTTACGTGAATTTGAGAACAAAAGTTAGTATAATAAAAATCATAGAAAACATCATCATTATAACACCAAAAATACAAATGAGAAATGAAAATACTAAAATGGGTAGTCTAATAATTGATTACATCTCAAGTTTAGTCTAAAAAAAACCCCACTTTGATGTTCTTGTAATTTAACGTATCTTGCATGTTCGTATTTTTTATAGAGATAAATGAAGATTACATATGAAAATAAGTTAGTTCCAATCGAAAGAAATTATTAAATGAATTGGTAACATTGATCTTCATATTCGAATATGTGTTGTCTAAATCTAGAATTGTGATTAACGTAGGGAGATTCATTCATAAAACGGATAAACGTAGGGAGATTCATTCATAAACTAATCTTGTTATTTGATTGTGTAACACTATTCTTTCAGTGAAAATTTTGAAGTTTTTCATTATTCCTAGTTTGCTTTTTATTTTATACTACAACAAATTTTAACTTATTATATCCTTTTATTATTTAATGTTGTAATACTTTATTTTAATTTGATTATTATTTTTAATTAAAATTTATTTGTAAATTCTAACCGATTATTTAATAATAATTATGAGATACATTAAAATAAAATTACTCATTAAAATTCAAAAGTTACAAATTTGATAATTGAAAATTAAAAAGATATTAGGACTAGGACAACGTCAATACTAAAAAAAAAAAAAAAAAATTTTAAAGTAAATGAAAAATACCTTATTTCAAGAATTTCTTTCTTGACATAGACAAATCAAGGATAACGAGGTGCACATTATACTTCGAAATGCATTAACTGATCATTTGTTGTATAAATATAATAATTTCGAGAATTAGTTCATTAAATACAATTTTTAATCAATAACTTAAGTAATAATATAACTTGTAATTAAATAATCTTGAAATAAATTAATTATTGAGAAATAAAAAATAAGGAAATGGATAAAATACTATTCATTTAGTATAATGTTTGGAGATGATTTTGTAAAATGAAAAATTTCATATCTAAAAGATTGACCATTTTCAAAACTAAAAAGTAATGTTTAAAACTTTAAAAATCAGATATTAATTATATATTATTTAAGAAATAATTAATTACATATATTAAGATCACAAATTTATACAATTTTATCACAAATTATTGAATTAATTGACCATTTTCAAAACTAAAAAGTAATGTTTAAAACTTTAAAAATCAGATATTAATTAAATTTTATTTATAAAATAATTAATTAAAAATATATTTTATTAATTAAATATATTAATGTTACAATTCTATGCTATGTGGTCACAAATTATCGAATTAATTGGTCATAAATTATTTATCGGTCACAAATAAAAAAATTTATGTCACAAATTATTTCACAATTACAAATAAATTTTTTTGTAGGTCACAATTTATTTATCAATCACAAATCACAAATTTTATAAGTCACAACTCAAATTTTTAGGTCACAATCGGTCATATATTATTTATTTATCACAAAATATCCAATTTATTGGTCACATATTATTTACTGTTCACAAATTAATCAATTTATTGGTTACAATCAACAAAATAATTGGTTACAAACACCCCACCCCACGCCTTCCTTCCCATAACAACTAACGTCACATCAACACCGCCATCGCCACCACATATTCAGCACCACCACCGTCGCACCACCACCATTGTAGTCGCTAGTAGCACCACCACCAATACATCACCTTCGCATCTCACCCCACAATTGCCTACTTCGACTACCACCCACCATCTCAACCTCTACGTCCACTTTCACCTGCACTTGCAACTGCAACTCAAATCAACCACCGCATCATCACCACCACCACCACCACCACCTACTAGAATCCACTATCTCATACAACACTATCACACCACAACCACAACCACCACCTCCACCAACAAAACCTCCAAACATGTAACAATTATCGACAAAAAAAATACTAAAGCTTCAACAAAGTAGTAGATCAGAAAGAAGAAACCACCATAAAAATATCGCGATGACTACGACATAGTGTTCCCTCTTGCGCTCAGCGGCACAAAAACGCAGTGCAGCTTTGAGTGGCGCGTAGTGACTGTTACCTCTTTGCGTGACGGTGAAGTGCGACGCTACTAGTGTCGACAAATAGAGAATGGAAGAGGGAGATGAGATGGAGTATAGGCAGTGGTGGCATGTGACAACGATGGTTGGTACCGACCGCTTTTCGCGGTGGTGGCAAGTGGCTGCGTCGCCAACTAAGAGATAGAGAAAGAAATGAGGGGAAAGATGAAAATTTTAGGGTTTGAAATTGTGTAGGGTGAGAGTTTTGGTGGGATGGTGGGTTTGTAGATTTATTTAATTTTATAAGAATATTATTAATATTTTAAAAATATATCTCGCCTGCTTTTTGTATAAAACTACTTTAAACTTTATTTTTGAAATTGGTACTTAAAAAACACGATTAGCCGTAATTTTTATTTATAAAATAGTATGAAAGTTGCATCAATTCGATGTAAACGATTAGAAATGACCAGATTATGATGCGAAATACTTTTAGGGATCTATTTTAAGCTCCTGTTTGATGAGAATTAAAACTAAGGGTATATTTGAGCTACATTATTTTGGAAAAATGTATTCTGAAATAGTAGATTGATTGAGAATGTGTAGTTGAAAAAGAATGAAAAGTTATTAATGTGATGGAAAATATTATTTTATTGAAGAATGTGTATTTAAAAATTAGTAGAATAATAAAAATAAAAATAAAAATTTTAATGTAACTCAAACATGGGGTAAATTTCTAATAAACTTTAATAAAAATTGATGAAATATATAATTAAAAAATGTGCATCCCATCAAATACGTAATTAAAATTAAAAGTGTGTTTGATTGATGTTATTGAAAAAAGAATTTATTTTAAATAGTGATATGATGAGAAATATGTGGTTAAAAATGTAAGGAAAAATTATTGATATGATGAAAAATATTATTTTATTAAAAAATATGTGGTTAAGCCCCTGTTTGTTACACATTAAAATTTTCATTTTCATTCTTCTACTCATTTTCAACCGTACATTTTTCAATAAAATAATATTTTATATCACATCAATAACTTTTCCTTCTTTTTCAACTACACATTTTCCATCAACTACTCATTTTCAACCGTACATTCTTCAATAAAATAATATTTTATATCACATCAATAACTTTTCCTTCTTTTTCAACTACACATTTTCTATCAATCTACTATTTCAGAATACATTCTTTCAAAATAATGTGTATCAAACATATTTTTAAAATGTTTTAAAAACATGTATTTTAAAAGAATGTATGTCAAATATGAGTTAATTATTAAGAGCTTGTTTGGTAACAATTAAAATTAAAAATATGATCGTTATCGGGTCCCATCCATCTAATAAAAGTCAATAATAACGACTAATTTTTCAATTTTAATCCGATTTTAATTTCTATCAAACAGACTATAAATAGACTCCTTCCTCAAAAGGCGCTGTGCCAAATTTATTAAAATCCCGCTCAGTTTCTTATTTCGAATCCCACTACAATATTTTAACTACCGCGCGCGGACACCTCTGCGACACGCGCTGTCTCGATCTCTCTATATATCACCTGCTCGCACGAGCACAAAAAACGGCGGCAATGGCGAGCGACTCACTGATCTCGGAGTCGCTGGAACCACTGCAAGACCTCAATGGACCGTCTCTCTTCCCCCGTACAGTTAGGGCTTCAACTGACGGTCCAATTCCATCCGACTCCAAAGACCTAAATTCAATTCATCATTTTATGAAATCTTTGGTACTTGGAGGCGGCTTAATTTTTAATTTGTTCATATTTTGTTCTTGTCCCAGCTTTAATTTGTTGAATTCCTAAATTTTACGCTCCCACTCGATGCCATGAGCTTAGGAAGTCTAATTATGCGGGTAGAGAAAGTGATTTGTGTAGTCCTTTTAGGTGGCTGTTATATCTTTTTGCATGCTGATTGATGCATATTAATTGTAAAAACCCTAGCATTTTGGAGACTGATTTATTTTGTATCCTAAATTTGTGAATTTCAATTCCATCTGCAAAAATGGCACTGGTTCCAGTTTGATTTCATTATTTTATGAGCTATGAGGTCTAATTTTGAAGGAAAAGATTGTATCTGAACAGTTGTGCTTGTTAATTATGCTTCTGGTCTCAGAAAGAGTTAAGGAGTCCTGAAAAGCTTAGGAATGAGGCAAAGAGAATTATGAATGGAGCAGCGCTTCTCGGTTCGAATTTCACAAACATCGCTGAAACTGGGAGCATCAGTGATGCTGTTGCTGCAAGGGGCAAAGTCAAGCCTCAAGAACGAAGGCCAGGGCTGGCCCTTGGTCGTAAGCGGGCTCGGTTTTCATTGAAGCCTAATGTGAGGTGAAGACTAGTGCTCATTCATCCTTACTTTTAGTTGCTCTAGCGTGCTTTTAAGAGATTCATGTGTTAATATTCACAATATATTTTGGTAGCAGTCAGCCTTTAGTGACTTTGGAACCAACTGTGAATGTTGATCAGCTGGAAGACCCGGACAAATTTTTTGATGCTTATGAGAGGCTTGAAAGTAAAATTCTTTGTTTTCATTTCTCACTTTTCTTATTTTTGTATAAACTTTTTTAATTTTCATGGAGGATTCATGTTTTATAATCTACAGATGCCCAGAAGGAAATACGGAAACAGCTCGGTGACCGCACGAACAATTTGAATGAATTCAAATCTTCAGCTAATGCACGTCGTCGTCGACCTGGAATTTTGGGGTATATTTACTTCTTTTTTGTCGTCTTGATTATTTTATTTCACAAAAAAATTGGTAGTTTGTAAGGCATTTGTATTTGGTAGCAACTTATCAGCTCATTCTTTTTAACTGCAGGAAGTCATATATTTATAAGCACCGTTACTCCGCAGTGCCATCTGAAAATGATGACTCACTAATGTCCTCCCAAGAAATAGTGGAGGAGGATGCAGTGCCTTCTAAAAATGATGAAACATTAATGTCCTCCCAAGAAATAGTGGAGCAGGATGTTCTGAATGCTCCTAAACATGATTCTCAACAAAACATAATTGACTCCAATCCCAGTCCCAATGTTGAATTACAGGAAGTGGAATTGCCTGGTGAGTGAATGCTATTGAATTGAGGAAATATCAATGTCATTGTGAGAGGACTTTTGTTACTGATTGCATTGCTGCCATTGGAACTTATTGTCGTTTATGCTATTGTCTAGATGCAAATATACCTTCTTCTCAACTTAGTAACATTTTTAATTTGATTTAACAGACTCAACGATAGAGGTGGGGAATACTGTCAACCATATTTTGGATGAGTTGTTATCGTGTAATAATGAAGATTTAGATGGGGATGGGGCTTTGAATCTCTTGCAGGAGCGATTGCACATCAAACCTCTTGATCTTGAAAAATTGTGCATGCCTGATCCTCATCGCGTTGGAAGGATTGATGTTATGGCACTGGAAAAAAAACTGCCAAAGCTCTGGAATAATTCACCGGTAATTGATACTTCGCTGAAAAGCGTACTTGGAGAACTACAAAGTG
Organism: Fraxinus ornus; assembly: GCA_903798235.1. Lineage (NCBI taxonomy): Eukaryota > Viridiplantae > Streptophyta > Magnoliopsida > Lamiales > Oleaceae > Fraxinus > Fraxinus ornus. The sequence continues at coordinate 31,006 of CAIGRF010064540.1, forward strand.
AACATGAACAAGAGGCAAAAAATCCAATCAACAATGGAGCCTCAACAACCCCTCCAAGAAATCCAGTTGCTTCTCTATCTTTGTTGGAGAAACGAATTTTGCAATCTGGTCCCCTGAGAGATCCACATTCTCCACTTAAGGTTAATGTGTCAGCACCTCCAAGTGTTTCTCCTGTTCAACCAATCAACAAGCTTCAAGACCAAGTTGAACTGAAGAATGTGAACGTGTCTAGCAAGTTGAAGTCATGCATAGATGTTGAAACTAGAGAACCTACCATTTCTAATATGGATTCACAAAAGGTGATAAATGGAAGTTCAGGCAGTTTGCTGGATCCATTGGTGGACGAGACTGCTTGCAGACAAAATGCAGATGGATCAAGTCGACCAAACGAATTACCAGATTGCAATGTTCAAGAAGAAACTGCTGTTGGAAACTTAGAAGTGCCACGAAATCCAACCGACCATGAAGCCTCACCAACCCCTCCAAGAAATTTAGTTGCTTCTCTATTATCACTGAAGAATCGAAATTTGCAATTTAATCCTCCTAGAGATCCACTTTCTCCTCTTAAGGTTAATAGGTTAGCACCTACAAGTGTTTCTCCTGCTCAACACATCGACAAGCTCCACGATCAGATTGAAATGAAGGATTCAGGGATGTCTAGCAAGTCGAAATCAAGCATAGATATTGAAATTAGAGAACCTGCACTTTATAATGTGGATTCACAGAAGGTGATAAATGAAAGTTCAGGCAGTTTGACGGATCAGTTAGTGGATGAGAATTCTAGTCGAGAAAATGGAAATGGTGATAGTCAACCAAATGAAGTACCAGATTGCAGTGTTGAAGAAGCAACAGTTGTTGGAAACCTAAACAGAAGTGAGAATATTAGTGCTCTTACTCTGATTTCTCACCTTTTTTGGATACATATTTTAACTAATGTGACTTATTTGATCCATGAGATGCTATTTAACTATATATACGAATAATAAACTAAGCCATGTTCCCTATAAGCAAACACAAATCCTTTTTCTCTATTACATTTGGTTCATTGTTAGATCTACAGAGATTCTGTGTTACTATATCATGATATATGATATTGTGTCAATAAATTGTTTACGCCCCTGTTTGAGCCCCATTTTTGAAAGAAAATGTGTTTTGAAAAAGTGAATTTTTTGGAGAATATGTGGTTGAAAATGAGTTTTGAAAAAATGGGCGCCAGACGTAGGCTATATCTGATGGTATCTTTCATCTTTTAATAATTTAGTTAAATTGGTCTTCAAGCAAACTACATGTGATTGCATGTAATCATCTGTACTTGTGATCATAGCCAATTCAATCTTCTTGTGTATCAATTCAAATAAGTCTTATCTTATACAACTCGTTTTCTGGGCCTTATTATATATTGTTAATTTATTAGTATTTCATTATACTATTTTTGCATGAAGCTGAGTTTTATTGAGGCAATTTAAATGAAAATTTCCATGAAATGAGCCATAAGTTGGCAAATTGTGCTAGTAATCCTTAATGAACTAGGTTTGTCTGAAATACGATATGAAGGCTTTCATTGATGTTAAAATCATAACCTCAAATGTTGTCAATAAATGAAAATATAGAATATTCTTCTGTAGGCAAACCAATTAGATGTTTAGTAGATTTAAAGCTGGCTTTGATATTCTTTATGGTTGCTGAATATCAGTTTATGAGAACCAATGTCATCATGTAATTATAATTTCACAGAATGATATTTTAGAAGTTTTTATGTGGCACTAGAATCTCAACACTGACTTGGTAGATTTAAGTTGGTAATACTTAGTTACACAATGAACTCTTAAAAAGCTGTGAGGTCCCCACTCTCATGCTTATTCTTTCACCCTTGGTTACTTACTGTTTTATAGGTTTAGGCCTATACATGGGTGAGGAATGCCCTTCTTTGTAACGAGTAATGACAGTAGTTAATATTTGTGTCATTGATTTGACATATTTGAAGGCTTACGAAATAATGAAGCACGAGCACCTCAACTGGCAATCATGATATCAAGCTCTAACCTAAGTCTTATTCTAAAATATTTGATATAGTATCTATAGCAGGAAATAAATGATATCTGCCCATGTTTTCACTAAATTTTGTATTTTGAATGAAGTGCAGATTATATTTCTGTAAAATTTTCACTTTATTGTTTTGATGTTCTCTCCCTTCATTTTCTATCCTCCTGACGCATCTACCAATTCTTTCTGTACTTGTAGATGATGTCATGGATATTCCATCTAGGATGCAGCAGTTCGATAATGAACAACAGCCTGAGGTCTTCCTAACTTATTCTTCTTTCTTTTGTTCGTTCTTATAGTTTTATGCTTTTTGTCCTTGAATCTAAATTCTCATTAGTAATCATTATTCTTTCATTTATTTATCTGCTCACATTTTTTTTTTGCAATATTTTACGGTGAACTCATGAACTTTACTGTGATTATTCTTGTTTCAACCTTTAGAAGCTAGTTCTTTCTGTCTGTGTTTATACATATTTGAATATCCTATGTATAAGTGCATAATAATATGCACTAGGCAGTATGCTATCATATGTCTAACTTAAGGAGGAATCATGACTTTTGGTGGATCACCATGTAAAGATAGAAATGACAGAATTATGAAGACTGAATAATTCTGTATATGTTATTTGATAATCAATGCAATGCTATGTACCTCAATTTATACTACAATGAAGATGATGTAAAGGGAAGATAATCTCCTAATAAAGGGGAAAAAAAAACTTGCCTAACTAATTATTACTTAAACAAGGTATACAATCAATCACATTATACAATTAATAGAATCCCATAATCTCGGGATTTCTTCACCATGGGTTATGTTGCATGGATGAACTATAAAACTACCTGAATATGCGTTAGTTCACTGCAGCTGTTATTATTTTAATTATTTTGATAACTGGAGTATATGTATGGGTCATAGTCTGTCATCTATGTTGTCCTGCAGTATGGATTACGAGTGCTTAAGCTAACATGTGCATGCTACAATGATTTGCAAGTGTGAGTTTGATTTGAATACCATGAAAAGATGGAAGTTTGTCATAGATCATTCACACAGCTTCTTTTTCTATATAAAAAGTTTAAACGCATTTGTTTTCTTTACTTTCTTATTTTATCAGCTTCTTCCTCTCTGTGTGTGCATTTGGGGATCACAAGGGTATAATGTAAGATCTATATATGTTGAAATCAAGGTAGTTGAGCTCTTTGGAAATTTGAAAAAGTTTTTGTGTACGTTGCTCTCTCCCTTATTCTTTGCCTCTCTGTTGCTTCTACCCAACTTGTTTTTTGCTAGGTAAAGAGGCTTTGGCTTTGTAATTGTAGTACTTTTCGGCAATTTATGATTCTTATGCTTTGTGCCTACTGAACTATAAATGTGTTTTGAGTTCAGGTATATATATGATTGGTTTCTCACTTTGTGGATTACTATTTGGTAATGTTTGCTCCATCAATTTCACATCAGAGTTTGGTACATGCAGATGGAATTGGTGTTATTGAGAGACTAAAAGGGCAATTATGTTATCAGACTTTCTCATTTGTTGTGCTTTTTCTTGAAATATTTGTAAATGATCTAAGAGAATTGAAATGTTTTATATTCAAATTTCAGACACATCACATCAGGAAACGGAAGTCAAATAGAGAAGCAAGTGAAAACCGCCTCAGAAAAGCTCATCCTCTGAGAAAAAGTCTTGCAGGTTTTTAACTTGTACATCTATTGGTACAACACTTCTGTTATAATTATTTATTCTCTTGAGTGGTAATAGCCACATTGGCTCTACAGAGTCTGGTACATCATTTGAAACTGGAGTAAGAAGAAGCAAAAGAATCAGAATGAGACCTCTGGAATACTGGAAAGGCGAGAGGTTCTTATATGGACGTGTAAATGAGAGTGAGTATTCCGACTTTTCAACCGTAATACTAATAAAACGATAAAATCTAATTTCACTACATGATCATCGTAGGATATGAAAAATCTTTTTATGTGAACATTTATTTCTTCAATTAGAATACATTCTTTTTGTTTAACTTTTCACAAGGGTCGGGTTTTACACTTATTTAAGGCATTAATGGATTTAATAATTGTTCACCCCTTCTGTGAGTTCTGAGGAGAAATAATGGAATGGTTTCAACATACAAACTAGCCCTTGTTTGAGCCCCATTTTTGGCAAAAAAATGCATTTTTGAATAGTGTTTTGTTGGCATGTGGTTAAAGTATAAGGAAAACTTTTCGTGTTTACATGTAATATTATTTTATATGAAAATATGTGGTTGAAAATGAGTTTTTTTAAAAAATGGGGATCAAACATAGGCTAGAGAAAAGACGAAGGTGTTAAATTTTTTTAGTTTAAAGTGAATAAATCAACATGGCCGTGTCCATGCTTCTTACTCTTAGAATGTTACCTTTGCTGGCAAGGTGCCACTGTCCCTTAATCTACTCGTGTCACACAACGTTGTAATCCTTGGATAACATTGCCTGATATGATTATCATCTTCACATCATTAATTTGTGTTGTTCTTCTATTGTAGGCCTGAAGCTAGTTGGGGTGAAGTATATATCTCCAGGGAAGGCTGATGGAGTGCTGAAACTGAAGCCTTACATTTCATCTATTGATAAGGAGATTCTTGAACAGGCGGCCCAGCACTGAGTCAGTTATTTACCTAAGCATTATTATCATATGGCAAAAATTAATAGTATCTGCTTATCTCATTTGCTTTGTGACGGGGAAGTTGTTCTCCAGTTGAAAAAGTTGCACTTGCTTTGTTGCGTCTAGATACTATAATTAAAATACCTTTGTGCAGATGGACTGACAGTAAATTTCGTTTATAAATTTGTTGTTTGATTTTCTTCATCGATGACTTGATCTTTGAAGATTTGTACAGTTTGTGGTGATTGGAATCTGTCATTAGCAGTTTGTCTCTTTTCTACCGTATACTCATTTGTTGATGTCATGAGTTATTATATTTTGTTGGAAGTGTACCTTGCTGAAGTTGAATGATGTGGCCAATAGCTAGTGACTGAGATTTCATATTTGCAATTTAGAGAAGTAGAAACAATTGTTTTTTATAAACAAATAGAAATGAGTGGTGGATAAATGAATAATATTTGTGGGTCCAAGAAATATGAGGTAATAAATGGTTCGACTTTTAACAAGTGTTGAACACTTTCCCAAACATATGCAAATTGTAGGCATCATTAAAATGGAGTTATTTACTTTCATTTATTTTCGTATCTTGGAATGTGAAGCGACTCGTATGGACTTAAGTATCTTAAACGGCCCAAATGGGCCCGGACGGCCACTCAGACCCAGCCAATGCCGGGTTGAAAATTCCAGGCTTTTCCGCAGTAATAATTGCTCATAGGGGTGGATAAAAAGTACCATATCCATGTAGGCCACAACACCTTATAAGAGGAAATTACAGTCACACAGCTTTTTAACATACCATTTTCATAAATTCAGAATCAACTTTAATAATACATAAATCAGGTTTTAATTAATAATTTTTAAATTAATTTTTATTTAAATCACTCCTACACAAATTCAACCCTAGTTTTTTCATTCTCTCTCTCCCCACATCTCTCTCTCCCTACCCCATTTTCTCTGCCCTCTCCCTCTCTATCCAAGCGCCGTCGCCACCGAAGCACCGCCCGCACTGGGCCACAAAACCTTCAGTCAATCAATATTTTCGACACACAGCGACACACAGTACTGCGAGTTCTCATCGTTTGCAGATCTGTTTTTTATTTTTCAACATCAAACCTTCGCCNTTTGGCAGGGGCAGATTGGGAATTTTATAGTGGGTTGGTGGTTGTGGTGTAGTGGAGATGGTGGTGACGGCGGTTGTGGTGTGGTTTGCGATGGGGCGCTGCAGATCTCGCCTGTAGCGGCATAGATGCTTTTTTTTTTTTTGTTGTTGGATGGGTGTTGGTGGTAGTGATGGTCCGATAGTTTTAGTGGTGTTTGGATGGTGGTGGTGTTGATGTTGACGCTTTGGTGAAGTGGTGGTGGGGAAAACGTTGGCTGCAACGTTAGAAACAATGATTTTGTTGCTAGGAAGTGGTGGTGATGGTAGTGTTAGTGTTGGCGATGATGGTGCGTATTGGTGGTGTTGGTGTTGGTGTGGCGGGATGATGGTGTTGTGTTGCTGGTGGTAGTCACAAATCATTTGTTAATTGTGACCAATAAATTGATTGGTGTGTGACCAATAAAGAATTAATTGTGACCAATAAATATTGTGTGACCTACAGATATATTAATTTGTGACCAATAAAATTAATTTGTGGACTATAATTTAATGTTTTGTGACCATAAAATAAGTTGTGCGACTTATAAATTTTGTGATTTGTGACTGATGAACAAATTGTGACTTAAATTTTTAATTTGGGATCGATGAACCAATTGTGACCTATAAAATTTTTGAATTGTGACCATAAAATTTTTGAATCGTGACCAAATTGTATAGATCTGTGACATTTATATATTTATTCACAAAACATATAATTAATTAATTAATTATTCATAAATAAATTTAATGAAAACCTGATTTTTGAATTTTTAAAACTTCTATCCTTAATTTTGAAATGGTGATACTTAAAAACCTAATTTATGTGTTGTTCCCTTATAAAAAAAATGTCAAATTTTAATAAGATTGACATTTTAAGGTCAATTGTGCGGACCACAACAATTCATAAGCAAGGCTGTGGAGTCAGATTTAATTTTAATACGATTGACACTCGTGGTGAGACAGTGGAATAACTCCATTTTAGTAAGATTGAGATTTTGCGTCAACCTTCGGAGCTGCTTGATTCATAAGCAAGACTGACATTTTAGGGTTAGCTACGGGCCAACGATACTTCATAATCAGGTCTTAAGAGTCCAGTTCAATTTTAGCCCCTTTTGACAATTATTATTGGGGAAATTAAACTCACTACTCTAAAAAAGAAATCAATTAGATTAATGCACTTAACAAAAATTAGGGGTTTTTGCTTAAAAAGCCTA
>CAIGRF010064550.1:9604-32182 GCA_903798235.1 Fraxinus ornus
CTGAATTTTATTTTACGATATAGGCGTTGATAATTCATTGTAATATGCTAGCCTAAAAATTTGTTAACGAACTCTTACCTCATATCTCTAATATTTCTCGAAATTCGATCTTAACTATTTATGTTAAATTAACAATGATTTAAACGTTGCAATTTCAAGTAGGTTGGATATGGTTAGAATTGAACCAGATTGGACCCGAATTTTCAAGTATTTAGTAAGTGGTACAGTCGAATCCAAATTTAATTATGGAATCGAACGGGTTCAATTTCGTTCGATTTAGTTCCGTTACATTCGATTCCCAGGTTTCATACTATAATTAAATTTATTAATATTTACAATAACACCATATTAATTCAACCAAACATGTTGAATCTTAGTTTTTACGAAATAACGTAGTCCAATTGAGATTATACAAATAACAAGTTCTATAAAAAGATTTATTCACCAATGTATACAAATTACTAAAAAGTAAATAATAATGCTAAAACATTGGTGATTTTATCTCATTGATTCCTTTGTTTCAAGCCTTCAAATCTATATAAAAAATGAAATATAAATTAGAAGCTACAGAAATAAAATGTTTTTAAATATTGTTATTATTTACCAACCATTTAAATTAATCATCCATTGTTTGACTTGTAACATTAAGAAACTCTTATCAAAAATAATTGAAAAAGCACATTTAATAAGCATAAATGTACAACAATCTTGATTTATTGATCTTCCATCAATTTAAAATGTCAAAATCTCCATCACTAGCATCTTCAATTTGATTAAGTTAGGTTAGGGAAGAAAATTAGAGGAAAATCATATTTTGATTTAGGCTAAATTAATTAGTTGGAAAATGAATAGAAAAATGATAATTTTAGGCTCAATTAATTAGCCGAAAAATTTATTTAGAAAAAGATTAAAATAATTTGACTTATTTAATATAATTTTTTTTAAAATTAGGGAGATTCGATTATTATTCAATTTTTTTGGTTCTTGATCTAGAACTGAGAATCAAATCAATCCAGTAGATTCTCGATTCAGATACTGTTCAAATATTTAACTTAAGAAGAACGCTCTCGGTTCGATTTAATTCGAGAGTTTTGTCCAACCATAATTTCAAAGTTAATCCACTCATTAATGATGATGATGACACATAGTTAAATGAAGGGATGCTTTCATAATGAGTAATGTTATTTATCCCCAATTGGGTTAAAAACACAATCTATGTGGCTGTAAATGATAAATTAAATGAAAGGTGAAATTAATTTCACATATCATTTAATGTCATATTAACGCCTCCTACACTGTGTTTATAATTTCAGTGGAAATGAATAGCATTACTCTTTCATAATTGCAACTCTCATTTGCACCTTTCAAAATGCATGCGTTGTGTGTGACAAACACATTTGATATGATTCATACGTTTGAAATATTTTCAGTGGCTTTTCATATTCCACGGCTAGGGTTGCCTTGTGTCTGAGTGGCCAAGATCAATCTTGGTAAGATCGAATGACTAGAATCTATTTACAAAAATTATAAGGGAGCCACTATTTTTATCCACCATTAATTGTATATATCTATGCACTTTTTAAAAAAAAAAAAAAAAAAATTATAATACATTTTTAACCTTATATAAATTTATTTAAATAAATAAGAATATAACCAAATTTAATCTATCAATCTAAATTCACCTACTAATATTTATCCTTACTAAAAAATTTTGGACCTTTTATATTCTTTTCGGGCATTCATAATATATGAAGAAAATTGATGCTAAACTTTTTACGTATTCATAATACTGTACTAGCAAATAAAATTCATGAATCATTATTGAAAACAACAAAATAATTTTGACAAACCGTCATAATAAAGGAATATGAGAAATCATTCCCCATTTCTTTATTCTGCTCATTCAAACCATCAACCATTCAGCAGCTTAAATTTACCTCAAATCATACGATCCACAATTATTTTTGTAAATTAATTAAGAGAATCCAAATAATAAAAAAATTAATCTTCCTTATTAGACCACTTACGGTTCAAAAAATCAAATCATTGACGAATTAATGTGGCACCAAATCGACTATTTTGAAAAGGAGACTTCAGTTTTGTTCGACAGGTTTTGCTTAAACTCCTTGAACATAAACAAAAAACAAGAGGACTATGAAAGAACAAGGGGATATATTAATTATCAGCAATACATTCCGTTTCTTTCCTATGGATTTTTTTTTTTAAAGAATAGCCTTTAAAAATATTTCATTCTCCTTGTCAAGAAATATAATAAAAGTAACATGAATAGATTTAGAGGGATACATATATAACAGTGGCGAAGATATATAGAACCTATTTGATAGGTATTAAAATTTAAATTAAAGTCAACAATTACTTTTAATTACATTTTATGGAACTCACAACTTTTAAATCATACATTTTATTAACTTTTTATCAAGATCTACTAAACATTTGATTTCAATCTGCAACAAAAAAGAGCATAGTGTTTAAATGAATGAATTTAAGGGAAAATTGCAGTAGAGGTACCAATCCTTTCATTTTATAGCAGATTTTGTCCAAATATTTTATTTGTGTCACTCACGACACCAAACCTTTCAAAAATTATCATATGGGGTCCAAATGGATGAATTCTGTTAGTTTGACCTTTATTTGACCAGATAATTGATAGTGCCAATATTTTTGACTAATTTTAAAAGATTAAAATTGTAATTTTATATTTTTTTATAATAAAATAAGTAAAATAAAATAATTAAAAACAAACTTCTTCTCCATCCACCCTACACATACCGACCCCGACCCCAAAACCATTACCACCACTACAGGGTTTGCACTAGGTGTGAAAGCCTGATATGCACTTTAGGGGAAAGCTGGTAGCACCACCGCAACTTGTACAATTTTATAGATTTGGGGAAGAAAAATTTGTTGGGTGATGGGAATGAAGGTGGGAATGAAGGTGGAAATGGAGGAGATGGCAGTAGAATGAAGGTGAAAAAAGGTAACATTTGCAACGTCCCATTATCATAGTTCAATAGCAGAATCAATTTCTTGAAAACTCACCATTCGCTGGCGACGGTTTCATGGTTGCCAAAGAATTGCTAGAACCCGAAGTCCAAATCATAACCTATGGTGGCTGGAGTATCTCGGGTTACTCTAGAATCCTTGTATTTTTTTCTTTTCTTAAACCCACAAAATTCAATCTACTTTTCGAAAATTTCAACTGAGTTTTTTATTTAGGGTTTTGGGGAATATTTTTTACAGGCTTCGGTATCGCTAGTGGTAGAGCGATTAATAGCATGGTCGAAAAAGGGCCAAAGTACTAATCGGAAAATTCCTATTCTCGATGTTTCACATGACGTCGTTATCGTGTTCATGCAGTTTCTTTATTCCTCCAAGTCAGATTCCCATCCTCCAAGGTGGTAGTAGAGGAGATGACAGTGGTGCCCGCGTTGGATGGTTACGGTTGAGCCGTTCGGCAGTGTTGGCTAGCTATGTCAACGAGCCGAGTCGAGTCCGAGTTGGAAAAAAAAAAGCTCGAGCCGAGCTGGGCCGGGCCCGACCAAAAGAAATGAGGCTTGGCCCGAGCTTTTGGTCTGAGCCTTAGCGGGCCAAGCCGGCTTTTTTTTTTTNCTAAATTGACATATTGCATACACCAAAGGAGCCTCCATCAAAAGGGACTATTGGGTTGGTAAGTGACAGTGGCATATTGAACAATAGGTAGAATTATAACATTCTTTCTCCGATTGGCGATAACTATGTCAAGTGTCATTCAGTCGGTCTCATTGAATATCCCATAAAATGCTTCTTGTGACTTGGTAAAGTTTGTAAAGTTTATCTTAGCCATATAATCCAAATCTAATTTGAAATTATGGCTTAATCATGTCGCCATTCTCTCTTAATAGCCATTTCTCTACTAAAAATATGAAATCCTCTTTTTTGGCAAAGAAATTTAGTTGTTGTTGCACCACAGCCAAAATTGACTTCCCAATTGTAAAAAAAAAAATATTATAAAAATGGCAATGGGAATTAATTATCCTTCACTCCTATCCAAGATGAGGTTTCTCTATGTTTCTTAGGAATTGGGGGAAAAAAATGGAACAAAGCTTAGACTCTTTTGTGACGACGAAAGAAATTGACTTTTTGTTCGAAAAGAATAAAAGGCGTTGGTGGATGCTGACAATAAATTATTTACGAGAATCCCTATTCTAAAACCTTCTTGTAGTATGAGAGGCTACAACCTAGATGAGTCGGCTTCGAACACTTCGAAAGAGACTATGTACTTATCGATAGGATTAGAAGGAGTAGATGATGACCAAACTCATAGCATCACAAGGGAATTTTCCAATGGATTGAAATGAAAGGAACCCTAATTTTTTCCACTTTTGAACAACCCTCATTTTGGATGTATAAACTTTCATAACCCCCGAATCAAGAAGAATTTGATTGTGATGTGTGGGCCTTCCTCTTTTTAACACCACTCCTAAATCAATATTTTTTGGGAAAATGGAAATTAATTAAAGATTGAAAGATAATTGGTCTATGATACAACTTGATCCCACTGATTGGCTAGATAATTTGTATGGATACCATAGTTGTGAATGAAAGTTGATGGATAAGCATATGAGTGAGAGCAATGAATGATTGTCCGGTTCTATTTGGTAATTTGAATTGAATTTAATAAGACGATTCAAGACAGGAGTAATTTCGTAAAAGTTCTTAGTTATTCAAATTAGTATACTAAGCATGCCACTAAAGTCCGTTCCATGGCATATGTTTTGCTAAATACGACAAATCTATATATTTTTTCACCTTTCTAGTTAAAAAGTCATTTGTGCTTAGACTTAATTTTATTACCTCCGCCTAAACATGATAGGAGGTTGGCACTACCTCCTACCACGTTTATAGATCAACTAGTGGAGTACAAGAGGGTAACGACGTGACGTTTGTAGATAAACAAAGGGATAATTGTAGCAACAGTATCAAACATTTCATTTAATAGTAGATTTTGCTCAAATATTTTATTTGTGCCACCAACGATATAAAACATTTCAAAAATTAGCACATGGTGCCCAAATGAATGATTTATACTAGTTTGACCGATCGTTGACCAGATAATTGCCTATGACAATAATTTTGACTAATTTTAAAAGGTTAAAATGATAATTTTACATTTTTAAAAAATCAAATAATTAAAATTAAAAATAAAAAACCCACTTCTTCTTCCCCATCCCATCCCACCCACCCCATAACCATCATCACTACTAACGGACGGCTCAACCACACCCACCCAATGTCGGCGCCACTGCCACCTTCATTCCCATCACCCAATCAAGCCGGTGCCAAGTTTCGTGATCACATATCCATCAAAATCCACCTCCAATTGCCCGTCCAAAAACTTGGTTGCCAACTCATGTCTAATTACAAAAAACAACTCATAAACTTTCAAATTAGTAACATCCCCACTCACCACATTCTTTACTTTCAAACTCCCCAAAGATCTCTCCCCGTACGCCTCTATCACCGTGGAATTCCACAAGACTTCAATCTTTAGGTTTGACAAATATGCTCTGCATAATCTTCGAAGCCCTAAATTCATCTCTTCGATGGATAATGTAAACCTTAGAACGGGGACTGCCCCAGTAGCAATTATGATAGAATCAACAAGAATAGTCCTAGAGTCACTAAAGATTTATAAGGAGAGGTCGAAAAGTTTACTTTAGAGACAGTTTCAGTGAAGATTTCGATTTTGAACCAAACCGATTGAGTGCGAAATCGATCCATGAGCTCTATCCCGCCGATCCCATCAGGGAGACAGAAAAAATTTTCAACTTCGATGGTAGTAGTGAGCTGGACACCGAGGGTGATATCATTAGCCATCCATCCCTCAAAGAGAATGGGTCGGATCTCAGCACATGCCGTATAGATGGCAACTATATGGGCGGATGGGCCGCTGTTGACGATGCACATGCGAGTTTCTAGAGTCTGTAGGTCGGTTGGGTAATGGGAATGAAGGTGGTGGTGGAGGAGATGACAGTGGTGTCGGTGTTAGGCGGGTGCGGTTGAGCCGTCCGATAATGGTGGAGATGGTTGGGGGTGGGGGTTATTATAAAAAATGTAAAGTTATCATTTTAGTTTTTTAAAATTAGTCAAAATTATTATCAAAATCAATTATCTGATCAACTAATAGAAATCATCAATTTGGATCATATGTGCTAATTTTTTAAAGGTTTGGTAGCGTTGATGACACAAATGAAATGTTTGGACAAAGTTTACTACTAAATGAAAGGTTTGCTACCGCTGCTGCAATTATCCCTAAATTTAATAAGGATAATGTGGGAATGTAATGTGGATGAATATAATTTTTTTTTAAATTTTAAAGTTTTAATAGGGACATATTTAAAATGGGATAGACATATAAAAATGGTGAATGAAAATGGTGGCTCTCAATTATAAGTGATACATAATTGGCCATGTTATAGTTTCTTTTAAATATGCTTAATATTTAGAAAATCAATTCCATAGAATGTCTTCTTACCAAAATGGATCCATTAGAATCAAGACCAATTCTAGGTTTAGGGATGGTGTAGGGTCATCATCATCATCATCCTCATTGAACTTGTTATATTCCAATATCACGCCCCAGATAGTTGTTCTTCTATGTGGCGAGAGTGTAAGCTAGCTAACTCTTGGGACTGAGATTTCTCCAACATCGCAGCAGCGACAACAAATAGCCGAGATTGAGAAATAGGAAAATGATGCTAGTCAGATAGCAAGTGTCAATACAAGGGCCATAATTGTTGATGGAGATGAGTCGATTGCTACTACCTCAAGTTCATTTGAGCAAATAGCATATGGGTCTAAAACTAATTAGAGCATTAGAGTAATATTCGCCGCAAATCTTCATCTTCGAGTGAATCACATTTATGTGACCTCAGAAGACATCAAGGAAATGAGATATACGGACATCATGCCTCAATATATTTTGAAGAAGCTCATATGTATTGCTGATTTGCGCACTCAAATTGCTGGCTATGTTTATGGCATAAGCTCTTCAGACAATCCTCAAATCAAGGAGATTTGTTGCATTTCCACGACAGTTAAAAAAAGATGAAGAAGATGAACCAGGAAACTGAAGCAAAAATTGATAGAGCAAATGAATAAATTTCTATTGAATTAATTTACCAGATTGTAATCACAGCAATATATACACTATGACTGGAGTAGGGAACAAGGAAAGAAAAAACAATTACACGTGAAGAATCTTTACAGTTACAACAGACTGCACAGACCGGTGAGTGCATATGCGGGAAGAGCTTAGAACCCGGTAAGTTGCCTTCAATCCGGTAAGTACAGTAGAATGCAGTAAGTATGGGATATCTAGTAAGATTAGCAGAAATACGGTAATCAACAATAGAATCCAGTAATGTGAGAGTTTTAACATTCCCTCTTAAGCTGGAGTTTGTTACTTAACTCCAAGCTTGTCCCTCAAGAAGGTGAATCTAGTTTGGGAGAGAGGTTTAGTCAAAAGATCAGCGATTTGTTCAGATGATAGAATGTATTGAATACTTAATTTTCCTTCAATAACTTTAGGTTTGAAGCTAGAGCATTTGCACCAAGATTATCACACCAAAGTACTGGAGGTGAAATACAAACTAACTTGATCTCCTTAAGTAGTGATTCAATCCAGGCCAGTTTAGCAGCAGCTTGTGCTAATGCCATATATTCCGATTCTATGTTGGACCTGCTACAACATGTTGCTTCTTTGATGACCAAGCTATCAATGTGTCTCCAAAGTAGATGCAATAAGCAGCTATAGACCTTCTATCATCAGGGCATGATGCCCAGTCTGCATTAGCAAAATCGGTAATTTGTATTGCATAGTTCTTTGTATCCAGAGTCCTTGTTCAATTGTATCCTTCAGATATCTGAATATTCTTTCTACTGCCTTCCAATGAATATCTGTTGGTGTTTGCAAGAACTGGCTCATTTTATTGACTGCAAAGCTTATATCAGGCCGTGTGTGAGTCAAGTATTAGAGTCCACCTATAACACTCCTATAAAGAGAAGGTTCTGCCATTTCATTTCCTTCACTTTTGGAGATGATCTTTCCTACAGACATAGGTGTTCCACATGGTTTAGCATGTTCAAGTTTGAACCTTTTCAACAGATCTCTGATGTACTTGACTTGAGTTAGATGCATCCCCGACTCTTTCCTTTTTACTTCAATTCCCAAGAACTGATGCAACTCACCTAAGTCCTTCAGGGTAAATGTAGCATTCAAATTTTCAATAAAATCTTGCAGTTCCTTCTGATCATTTCCTGTAACAACTATATCATCAACATATACCAAGGTAAAAACTACTTGATTCTGGTTGATATAAAAGAACAGAGAATTGTCAGCCTTTGATCATGAAAACCTCCAGTCCGAGAGTGTTTTCTTTAGTCTCTCATACCATGATCTAGGTGCTTGCTTAAGTCCATAGAGTGCTCTCTTGAGTTTACAGACGAAATTAGGCTTTGTTTGATCAATGAAACCTTCAGGCTGCTTCATGTAGACCTCCTCTTCAAGTTTCGAGTTTAAGAATGCATTGTTGATGTCAATTTATCTGATGCTCCAGTTCTTAGAGATGGCAAAAGTGAGTACAATTCTTAGAGTTGCAGGCCTTATGACAAGACTAAAAGTTTTATGGTAATCCACACCTGATGTTTGCAAGAACCCTTTTGCTACTAGTCTTGCTTTATGCTTCACTGTTCTGCCTTTAGTGTCATGTTTAACCTTGAAGACCCATTTGCTTCCAATCACTTTTTGACCAATCAAAGGTAGTACTAGCTCCCAAGCTTCATTTCTCATCAGTGCCCTGTACTCATCATTCATTGCTTCTTTCTAGTTTCTATTTGACAGTGCTTCAGTAATATTGTTAGGTTCCAGCTCTGCATTCTGTGGAGTAAACTTTTGGCTTAAACATTCCAGCCTTACTTCTAGTAACCATAGGATGTTGAACTATTTGGTTTCTCTACCCTTCATCATTTAATCCAGCTTCAATTATCTGATCACTAGAAGTTTCCTCCTGAGTTTGAACAATGACTCTTTCATTATCAGCATCTGTAATTTCATTTACTTGAGCCATTGTATTTTCAGCCAACTTTTGTTGTTCTGAATTGTAAAGTGCAGCTATTGGAGTTGCTTCTGAGTGGACTACATCAGTTGAGCCAGCATACCTATAGTTTTGAGGTGAATAGAAAGGTAGATAATGTACAATGGTTTCAGAATTTTGTGAGGTATTTCTTTTATTGAGAAAAGCTGACTAGAATGAGAATTCTTTTTCATTGAAGATTACATGTCTAGATATGTAAACTCTTCTTGTTGGACTCAAACATTTGTACCATTTGTGAGAGTTACTGAAGCCAATGAAGACACACTTTATGGAGTGGAAACTGGACTTGTGTTCCTGATATGGCCTTAGGCAGGGGAAACAGGCACAGCTAAAGGTCTTAAGTGAATTATAGTCAACTTGTTCATTATTTAGAAGCTGGTATGGTGCTTTCATGTTGAGAATAGGAATAGGTAGTCTATTGATCAGGAAAGTGGCTGTTTGAAAAGCTTCCCACCAATAGTGTAATGGCATATTAGCTTGAGCAAGGAGTGTCAATCTTGTTTCAGTTATGTGTCTGTGTTTTCTTTCAGCTCTTCCATTCTAAGCTGAAGTGTAACGGCGTGATAATCTCATATCAATTCTAGAATTTAGAGCTAAGTCAGAGAAAACCCTGAACTCACCTCCCCAATCAGTTTGAAGAGTTTTAATCTTCCTATCAAACTTGTTTTCAACAAAATTTTTGAATTGAACGAATAGGTTTAGAGCATCTGATTTGTTTTTCATTGGATAAATCCATGTGAGTCTCCTGTAGTCATCTATGAAAAGGATGTAGTATTTAAATCTTGAGGTAGAAGTTGTAGGTACAGGACCCCAAACGTCTGAGTGGATAAGATCTAAAGGAGCAAGAGCATGTGAATCAGACAATTTAAAAGGTAAAGAGTGGGATTTACCAAGTTGACAAGCATCACAAAAGTAACTAATTTCATTGGTACTAAATTTTTCATTACAAAGCTTGAGTACTTGAGACATCACAGTGACTGTGGGATGTCTAAGTCATATGTGCCATTGCCTTAACCTACTCATTCGACTCTTTTGACTTAGCAACAAAAGTGGTAGGACTTAATTTATTGGAATAAGCTAGTATGAAGTTGGCTGACTGTTGATAGGTGACTTATAAAGTCCATCTTTAAGCTTCCCTTCCAGCAGCACTTCTTTCGTTCTTTTGTCCTTCACAACACAGAAGTTAGGATGAAATTCCATGAGTACATTGTTATCTGAAGTTAACTGAGACACACTTATAATATTTTTCTTAATTGAAGGCACCAGCAACACATTGTTAAGAACAAGAGATATATCAGTTAAAGTGCACAAATGATTGTTACCAACGTGTGAGATGTGCAATTTTTTACCATTACCAACAGTCAATTTCTCATTACCACCATACTCAAGAGCCTCAGACATGTTCTTCTTTTCTGCAGTGACATGGTTGCTGGCACCAGAATCCATGAACCAGGATGTATATGCAACAGTGCTAGATGATGCTACAAATGCTGTTGGCTTTGAGGAGTTGTTCACAGGATGCTGACTAGGTCTTCCACCCATATATCTTTCATTATAACGATTAAAATACTTATCAGCAGAGTGGTTATTCAAACCACAGATTTGGCAGGCCTTTTGAATTCATTTTGTCTAATGAATCTGCCCTTGCTTCTTCCAATTCCCCTGCTGTTATAGTTTCTCCCAGCAAAGCTAAATTTGCCTCCTTTGTTGGCATTTGGTTTATGCACAAAGTTGGCTGAGATTTGGCTTAAGTTAACTGAGGCTACGTTGTTTTTCAAAGAATTAAAGTGCTCCAGTCGACTTTCAAAGTTCATTAGGACAGATTGCAATTCATGCCAGCTAATAGACTCACTGTTGTTGATTTGGACTACTATTGGTGTATAATCTTCATCAAGTCCTTCAAGAACTTGTGTGATAAGATCATTGTGAGGGATGCTTTTCCTTGCAATTTCCAAGTTGTCTGCTAGTTGTTTGATTGTGTTCGAGTATTGGTCAATACTCATCAGGCCTTTCCTTGTCCTTGGAGTTCACTTATGAGAAAAGTGACTCTAGATTTGTTCACTACCCCAAAACTCTCTTGGACAGCATTCCAGAGGTTCTGTGAGGTTGTAGATCCCATTACTCTCATAGCTATTTCTACAGTCATTGAAGAGTAGAACCACCACATTAGATGCTGATCTGTGGACATCCATTTTCCATATTCAATGTTTGGTGTCATCTCTACTGTAACACCATTAGGTCATATGGTCTGCGTTGCAAGAAACTCAGCTGGGCACGTCATTTTTCCAGTGATGAATCCTTCAAGGTTATGTCCCTTGATAATGGGCATAACCATATTTTTCCACAGCAAGAAATTATTTCTATCAAATTTTACCGGAGGCACTTGAGAAAGGCTGATTCCAAACATTGGTGTCTGATTTCCTCCCAGCATTGGAGACATCAGAGTGTTTGATTTGGGTTGAGCTGATTGGGTGATGATATTGGATTCGGTATTAGCCATTACAAGGCTCTGATACCAAGTTAAAAAAAGATGATACCAGGAAACTGAAGCAAAAATTGATAGAGCAAAGGAATAAATTTCTGTTGAATTAATTTACCAGATTGTAATCACAGCAATATATACACTATGACAGGAGTAGGGAACAGGGAAAGAAAAAACAATTACACGTGAAGAATCTTTACAGTTACAACAGACTGCACAGACTGATGAGTGCATGTACAGTAAGAACTTAGAACTCGGTAAGTTGCCTTCAATCCGGTAAGTACAGTAGAATGCAATGAGTATGGGATATCCGGTAAGCTTAGCAGAAATACGGTAATCAACAATAGAATCCGGTAATGTGAGAGTTTTAACAACGCCATCTTAGTGGGGGTACTTATCAGCTCTACTTGAACATGACTTTTTGAATGACTTAGGAGCTGTTGGGATGGATGAATTTTTGAATGACCTGACGAATTAATCTTTCTTGTAATTTTCTTTTTTGTAATGGAAAGATATTTTTTGAACTTTGCAAATGTTGATGCTATACTATTACTTTTCAAGTTCATTGATGAAGTCTAGACTACATAACATTGCGCTCACTATATAAGTTAACAAGATCGTTTGATTTATGTTACACAATTCCCTTAATAAAGCTCGATAGGTTAGGGTAGTTGACTCGTTAAGATACACAATTAATTTCCTTATCAATATTTTTTTGCAGCAATATTGAAGTATAATCAGAAGTCTTTACCATTTTATTTAAGTCCATAACGTCTTTCGTTTAAGTGATTACGACTTGTAAGTGGAAAATATTTGTAATCTTAAGACAGGCTGAATAGACTTCACCTAAATAGGAAACAATTCACTTATAATATTTTCTTAGAAGTTCACCATTGCAAGGGTGCTTGCAAAGCTCGTCCTCTTCGTCTACTAATTTGTATGTTACCGACCTTATCAATTCAATCACAGTGCATGACCTTTGCCAATTTCGACTCAAAGAGTGGAAGGCCGACGAGTACGTGGGTGATGGCCTTAGACCGATGGACTTGAGTTCCTCCAGTGAGGACTTCAATAGTTTCTTTCAATATGGGATTTTCCCTAGTCCTAGGTAGATAAATGTAATGAACTTATGCTTGCACGTGTATGTCTAGTAGACTTGGTATATGTGTATGTGCGCGTGTTTATATTTTCGTTACAGTTTTATGGATGTTTTCTTTTACTTGGAAGAAAAGTCAAAACTAATTCTCTCTATGCACAGTCTGAGAGTTTTTGGAGGATTGTAATATATTTAATTAACCCTAATAGTCTCCCTTTCAATCCAGTAACTGGTTCAAACTATCAAGTTCTTCGGTGCAAAATCAACCTTTTAACTGATCATGTCTAGGGGTCAAGGAGTTCTATTTACTCGACCCCCAAGGTTCCACCATCTCCCACGACGATGATATGGCTTCAATTGTTCAGGTTGCTGACTCTGTAATCAACCAACTCTTTGTCGGCTTGAGTTGACCGCCCATGCTTGATGAGTTTATTTATCACAACCTAGACGATGTTTTATGTGTGGCAGGCAGAATTGATAGCAACCCATGCCAATTTCTAGGTTGTAGATTAGACCCACAAGCCGTTGATCTCCCCAACGATAGCGTGTACATAAACACAACCTAGACGATGTTTTATGTGTGGCAGGTAGAATTGATAGCAACCCAAGACATGCCAATTTCTAGGTTGTAGACACTATAACAAAAATAGTCATTTACAAAAATAAAAAGGTAACATTTGTTGATAAATATTGTTAAAAGGGTCTTTTGGCAACATTTTAGTAAGTGAATATTGTCATTGGTTAGTGTAAATGTGTCTTGGAAACGTTTTATAGAAAAATGTTGCGATAGACCCCCTTTTTGCAACGTTTATTGAGTGTTGTAAAAAGTTTTATTTTTCTCAACGTTTGTCAAACGTTGCGAAAAGTGAGACTGTAACCCTCAATTGTATTTTTCCTATCCTCTTTCCCGACTCCCGTCTAGCCATACCTACGGCGCAGCAGTCTCCCGTCTGCAACATTCTTAGGTTTTTTTCCTCCCTTTCTAGATTCAAGCACCTTTTCGCCTGCAAATCTCCTGTCCTGGTATGTTCTGCTAGAAGAGATGGAAAGAGAGGCAAGGATGAAGAGGATAGTAGAGAGAGGGTCGGATCGTTTGGCCCTCATCTCGGGCCGGATCCAGAGCCTTGACCCACCACCGTCTTTCCCAAGTACTGCTATCTGTTTCGCTTTTCTTTTATTTTCTTCTTCTTCTTCTTTTTTCCCTTTTCCCCTTGTGGAAATGGGTTTCAGATTGTGTTTAATTTTTGAATTTTGTTGGTGAAAGGAGGATTGAAGAAGAGGAGAGTGAACCAATTGCAGTAGGGGCACAAGTTCGATTCCAAGTAAGCTAATAACTAATTGCATTTAACATACTTTTCCTTCTACCAAATATATGGTCGATTTTAGCACTTTTTAGTATTTGCATTTAACCTTCTTTTCCTTCAACCAAATATATGGTCTACTCTTCGATCGATTAATGGAATTTAGAATCACTTTTATCTGGAATTTGTTTGATTGTGTTTTCATTTGAGTTAATTTTCTATGGGTCAGTTTGTGAGTTTCTATACACTGCTATTGAGTCTGTGGTGCTTTGAAGCTTATTCTTGAAGTATGTATTAATGTTGATTTCAAACATTTATAAAATTGCCATTAGATAAGAACAAATTGCCAATGCTTTTATGTTTTTGTTCTTCTATTAGGAGAAAAACGGGTTTCTTGTTTGCAGTGAGAATTACTTGTCTTGGCAGACTTATATTGCAGTGTCATTCTACATTCTTGCTGCTTGATGTCATAATTTGTTCAAATGCTAATTAAGCCCATGGAAATGTTGCTTGTATATGAGCTTGTTGGGACTGAATCTGAGTTTAGTTTGTCATTAACTTGTTGATTTTAGATGGGAATGACATTGAGCTTGTTTCGCAATCCGGTGCGTTGATAAACAAAATAATTGGCATTGTAGTGTAGGGGTGAGGTTGGAAAATGGATTGCTTTCATTGCAGTTGTATTGAGGCTTTTCTATCCCCGTCATTTCCCAATTAAAATTGAGTTCATATTTGTGAATGATGAATGGGACTCTGTCCATCAATTATGGTTCAAATGGTCAACAATAGTATTAAAGTTAATGCTTCCTCTCCTATTTATGGTATATAATACAGAGGAGTGATGTGTTCTTGTTGCTCATTCTTGTGTTTTCAGTTTGATTATAGTTTATTGTCTCTCACTATTGTTTGTCTTTGAAATGGGAAGCAATGAAGATAAAATTTGAATAAGATGGCTGAACATTTGAGGAAGTGTATGTTGGTTTTGTAAATGATAAGAGGAACCTGCAGGGTGGCAAAGGTATTGTATGCTCCTGCACTATGAGGAACTATGTTGTCTATTAGAATTATGATAAGAGGAAGTGTATGTTTGTTTTGGTGATTTATATGACATTTGAAATTCAAATGCTTAACTTAAAAAGTAATCAACGGTAGCTCATTTATTAATTGAGATGCCAATATTGGATGTGACTCAACCATTCTTTTCCTTATCTTTTTTGCTAATGGATTTTCTGCATTTTTGAGGTGGCTCTTGCTCCGGTTATACCGGATGGAAAAGTGAAGACAGAATAATGGAAGGTAGTAGGAGAACTAGAACCAGACATTTGGAGAGCAGTTAGGGTGGTTCATATTTTAGGTAGTTTGTGACTTGTAACTTTTGTTTGGAGAGAGATGTAGACTTGGTGCTGGATTCCTCTAATTTTATTTTATTTTGAAGCTCTTTTTTATGTAGGTGGTGTTGTATCACACTTGTAATGAAATTATCAATTTTTATGCAATTCCAAAATTTATTCATAAGGAGCCATTTTTAATTTTGTCAATCAATTTGCATAAATTGCTGTAAAAAAAACACTTACGACAACGTTTAAAAAAAGGTTGCCGTAAGGGTCCTATTCTACGACAACATCTCGATTTGCAACACACGTCCAAACGTTGCAATGGGTCTTCGGCAACGTTTTTTGAACGTTACCGTAGGTTGTTTTGTTGTAGTGAAATGAGACCCACAAGCCTTGATCTCCCCAACGATAGTGTGTACATGAAGAAGACGTTGAAGGACTCTGATGAGTATAAATATGTATCATTTTGTATGCATGAGTAGTAGAGTACTGATGAGTACGTAAGTAGGTGCAAGGAAGTAAATAATGTACACATGTACTATGTGTTGTTATCACCTCTTTATATTATAATTGAATGTTACCATGTTCTTGTACAATTCATGTTTTAACATTTTCGGAGCATGGATAATGTTCGAAATAGTTTATTATCAGTCCTAGAAGCGTTTGGTAGAAATTCTACATCAGCACGTATACATCTTTTCTCCAATAAGATTGTTCATTCCATATAGATTTGACATTATTGATGAGAATTTCTAAAAAAATCATATATTGGTTCTATTCCAAATCGTGTGCTCTATTCTATACTTTTCCAGCCACTTATATTAAACATATACATAGGTACTTTGCCTATAGCAGTCGAATGACAATATCTTCAGTGTCGGGACGTACGACCAGTTCTCCATATATTAACTTTTATGATACGTAATGAGGTTATAGTTCAATTATTGGATAAATTGAGTATTTCGAATATAACAAATATAACTTTCTGAGTGTTTTGATTGAGTTTGGACAATAAAAAGAAGAAGTCAAATGATTTCTCATATTGATTAATGTTAGAATTCGAGTACAACCCGAATTTTTAGTTGAAATAATTGATGAATTCTAAATGAAGTGTACGTCTAGAGGAATTCAATTGGGAATACTATTGGAATCTTATTCAAGTTGAAATTCTATTTGAAAGTCCTATTGGAAATTGTAATTTGTATTAGTCTTGAAGATGTTGAAATTATGGACCGGAAAGAAAAGTCACCGCATCTTCGCTAACCTACCGCTAGCTGACTGCTCGAGCAATGCCTTGCAGATTTTTCCCAAGAATTGGATGCTCGCCTGGAGCTTGAGCGACGGACCTATAGCCAGCTTATCGCTCAAGTGACTGGGTTATTCGGTCCCAGCACTTTTCACGTTTTAACATGATTTTGGTATCATACTTCATCAAAAACTATACTAGAAGGTTTGGACGTCCCTTACATGTTCCCTATAAATATTAGACTCTTCTATACAATTTTATAGTGTGAGAAAAGTGATTACTAGCTTTTAAAATCAATATAATATTTTTTTCATTTTCTTTATTTATGGCACAATAAAATCTCATAATTCCCCTGTCATATTAAGTGTGAGAAAAGTGATTACTAGCTTTTAAAATTATTGTAATACTTCTTCATATTCATTATTTGTGGTGCAAAAAAATCTCTTAATTTCTCTGTCATGCTTTCTTGTCTTCTATTATTCTTTTGCTTACAATCATATATTTCATTATTGTGTCATATAACTTCAACATTTTGAATCCGGTGGTTGGCTTCATATCAAGTGGTATCGAACAATACGTGATCAATGAATTCCTAATCTGGGAAAGGACGTAAACTCTCACGGATGAATCCTTTATGAAGGAAGTCATTCACTTTCCTGTAGAGTTCAGCATGCTTAGTAGGATTCATCCTATAATGGGGCAAATTTGGAAGGAACACTTCTGGGACCAAATCAATGGCGTGTTGGATGTCCCGTAGTGGAGGTAGCTGGTCAGATAGGTCCTTAGGGAAGATATCTTGAAACTCTTGAATGATTGCATGGGCTTCAGAAGGGGCTACTATTGGGGAATTCAATAGAACCTCCATGACAACGAAGGCAAACACGATAGAATTGCCCATAAGTGTGCGTTCGAACTTCGTAGGGTTAATGATATGTAACCCTTTTCTCTCCTCGATTTTCTTTGCTTTATGCGAGCCAACAGTTCTCGGTGGAAGTGGATTAAGGTGGATCTTCTTTTCATTAAACACAAAGGAACATGAATTGGATCGACCATAATAACTACATCTAAATCGAACAACCAATGTCGACCAATAATGATGTGACCGACATCCATTGAAATGTGGTCACATCATATATGATCCTTATAGTTTAGAAAATGAATAGGTACTAGACAATGTTCCTTTATAGTTATCGAGGAAGTGTCAACCCAAGAGACGCTATATGGTTGAGGGTGAGCACTGGTTACAACCCAAGACGGGTTACAGTAGCCATCGAAACTACATTAATACAACTACCACTATCCACAATGACTTTACAACCCTTATTATTGATCTTGATGTAAGTATGGAAAATGGCATGACGATGCCAATCATCAGCACTTTTGGGTTAAGCCAGGGTACAACGCCTAATCTGACGTGTCGGGAATAAGGGGTCCTAACTCTATATCCACGGGAAGCGTCCGAATACAGCCTAAGAAGCTATCTTCGTTATCATACAAGTCCTCAAACTCTTCAAATTTAGGCTCATAAACTTGATCCTCCAATGAGTCATCTGCTATACCTTCATATTCTTCCATAACTAGGGCTCTACTAGACAGTTAGAGGAAATGTGATCGAAACCCTTACAATCAATGCATTGTAAGCTGGATGATGTCCTTGGAATTTCATGACCTTTATATTTATTTTCCCTACAAGAGGACCCTTAGATAGGGAAGGCCCTATGATAGACTTAGGAGGAGGAGTGGGCGTTGCAGAAATAAGTGCTGAAGAAACAGGGGTACGGTTGTCACCATAGTTTCTATACGAGATCCTAATAACTGACTCATAGTCTCGGACGAAAGCATAAGCATGGTCAAGAGTAGTAACACCCAGAAGGACAAACTCACGTTTAAGATTATCACTGGGGACTTGCCTAAACCTACTTAAGGTCATGTCTTCATCCTCAATGACTTGACATCTCATTCAAAATTCATCAAACTGGGTGACGTACTCAATCACTAGTCGACTGCCTTACGTGAGAGCATTCCATTAATCCAATAAATTAACTCTATACGATTGGGGTAAATATTTCTCCTGAAATCGACACTTCATTTCATCCCGACTTCTAACAGGAGGAGCATGACGTCTCTCAAGGAGCTTCTTAAAACTTTCCCAAAAGATTTGAGCGGTGCTAGTTAATTTCAGACTAACAAATTGAACTCTCTGGTCTTCTAGGACCCCATACCAAGCGAAGAAACGGTCCATATCTCTAACTCATTGAGTAAATACCCGATGATCTAAGAAACCATCAAATGTTGGGGCATCCAGTTTAATGTTTCTAAAGTAACGTTCATTATGGCGAGGAGAAGACTGAGCATCACGACAGTACTGCTCTCGCTCTCGTTCACAAACTTGATGTCCATCCCTATGGTTATGCCTAACGTGTTGTCGACCACCTTGGGGATGACGATAATGCATATTACTGGACGCTTCCAAGTTTTCAGCTTCAGTTGAATGTGGGGTTTGTTCAAAGGTGGACAACTTAGTAGCTAAGTCTCTATTTTCCTCACGTGTAGCGGCCATCTCTGTTTGGACAGCCGCTAATTGAGTTTGTAACTATTTTTGGTTAGTAATAAGTTGTGCTAATTGTCGAGTGAGGGCATCAAGTTGGGATGGGTCCATGGTCAGATTACTAGAACTGGATATGACAAAAAGACCGCTATGCAATTGCGTGCAATGTAACATCAGCTAAATGAAGTGTATGGAGAGATCAATAAACAACTTGTTTTAAAATCGAAAATATTTTATTTTTTATTTTTAGAATTATGTAAATCCAAATATGAAAAGTTAATACTGCCAATCTATTTAAAACAATAAAGTAAAGGTCAAATACTAGTCAGCAACTTAATCTCGTAAAATAAGGAGGATAAAAGTGGAAATATAACAAGATTCGGGATTTAGGGATGTAAATTGTAGGTAAATATTAAAATACCAACACAAAAATTTAATTGATGCAATTTTAAGATAAAATAGTAATATAAACTAAAGACAAAGAAATAGTATCTTCCTATTATTTATCGAAGTAATTGATCACCAAATAATTGATCTCCAAAGACAAAGAAACAGTAGCTCCCTGTTTCGGTCGTTGAAGTAATTGAACCAACCAACAGGTCAAAGAGATACCTACAAAAAGAATGTTAGAAAATACTTTTTTTTTCTCTCCTGTTTTTTTTTTACTAAAACAAATTACAATGTATATATAAAAAGTACGGCCCAAACAGTGGCCCAATGTACCAAAAAAAACTACTCACACTAGACAAACATGACTCAATAATAAAAGTAGGGCCCAAATTACCAAAAACTAATCCCTAGACAACCAGGACACAAATCGAGGCCTAACGTAGTGGCAGAGCCCAAATTGACAATAAACACATTTTTTCACACTATTTTTTTTTTAAGTAAAAGTAAATTAAAAATAGGGCCCAAAATTGAGCCCAAAATACCACTGAAGTTAACTTGAAAAATGGAGGCCCAAATCAAGAAAATAGGGGCCCAAATGACAAGCTACCACATAAACACAACTCTGAGGCCGCGTAATGACTTGATCGAGTCCGTGGCTACTAGGTTGGCGATGGAGGCAGTGAACTAAGTTGGGGACTATGATGAGTGACCGGCAGGGCTACTTGTAGACTACGTGTGCAGCGCCGTCGAGAGAGAGAGGGGACCGACAATCAACTGTTGACAGGTGAAGTGTTGGTCTGGTTGGTTGTTGCGTGGGGTTGGAGAGATGGACGCGGCAGGTGATTTTTTAGTTTTTTTGTGTGGGTTTCGGTTGGTGTGGTAGCGAGCGATTTGTGGTTGCGGGGTCTGGTTTGCAGTTCGTGGTTGTGGTTGCTGGGAATATTTGGTGGGGTTATATGTGGTGGTGCTGGATGGGTTGTGTGGATAGCAGAAAAAAATGGGTTGCAGACTGGTGAAGGTGCTTGGAAGTCATTCAGTTTGATTGTTGAATTCAGGTTTAGCTCTAATACCAATTTGATGTAGGGTCAATTGAAATTTAAACCAAGAATTGATAAGAGTAGAAGGAAAAACAGAAGAAGAAGTCAGGGAAGAAAGAAACATGAGGAAAAAGGGGAAAATGTTGTAATCGCCAATCGAAATTTTATTCAATCATTAACTAATTCAACAATAATGAAAAATTCAATAAATAGTAAAAACATAAGGGGAAATTAGGTTCTTTACTTCCTTTCCCCCCAAAATTTGAAAAATACAGGGTAGTTTCAAACTTTAGATTAATAGTAAGAAATACGTTTCATTGCATTAGAAAATCAAGAAGCTGACTAGATCTCTCTTCTCTCCCCCCTCTCTAACCTACCTAAACCCTAACGAGCTCATCGAGGGGTGGGAGTTTCGGCTCCCTCCTTCCCTTTCTTCCCCTTTCCGTCTCTTTTGTTTTTGTTTAGGTTGCCTGTGGTTGCGGTGGTGTGTTGACGGTTTTTGGATGGTTGCGGTGGTGTGTTGGTGGTGTTTCGATTGCTTGTGGTGGCTGTGTGTGTTTGTGCTTTGGTCGGTGAGCTTAGCGGACGAGGTATGGACGGGGATGTATGACTGGCCTCTGATTTGGAGGCGTGGGTTCCGTACGTGCACCAACAAATCTCCAAGACACATTTTTTATGGACCCTGAGTTGGAGCAAAGCAGAAACAACCTCCAGCCTGATCTTCCGGGATCATTCCACCTCCTTTGCTTGTGTCAATTGCCTCCAACAACCTCATCCATGTCAGGTCGTTTCTGTGGGTTCGCATCCCAACATTTTTTCATGATATGTGCAAGAGAACTTGGACAACAACGAGAGATTTCTGGCCTCAAATTCTGCCAAAACAGAGAATACAGGTGTTAAGCTTCTAGCAGCAATGTTTGGCTTCCATTTTCCAAAACTTATTTTCATCTACACATTCTCCCATAAAATAATTTTACACGTAAATCCAAAATTTTTCTTTATTTTTTAACCACACATTCTCCAAAAAATTACTATTACAAAATACATTTTCTCCCAAAAATGGGTTCAAATAGGGCATATGACAAACAGAAACTAGGCGTGATATGTAAGTAATTATTAAATTTTTTTAAGGACATAGGTGTATGCACAGAATCTAACTATTTGCTTAAAATATTGATCCGTTAGATGTTAACAAAGGGGTTCAACAAGATTTGCCTACAATATCATATGATGAACCAGATTCAGGAAGCACAAAAGTATATCACTGCATATGACCTCGCATAATCCATAAATATATTGGTTTACTAAATGGAACCAGTGATGGTAAATAAATTCCCCAAAATCAGTGATGATTGATGAAAATGCAAGAATTATTTTCCAAGATACTGCATGTGCAAAAGAGTCTTGTAAGTGCAACTAAGAAGGGTCCCTGCACACAACTGCATTGTCTTGAACGAGTTTCTTTGTATAAATGGCAATTGGTATCACTGCAGCTAAAAATGAATGGAGCCACTTTTAAATCCTCACCACTCACAAAAAGCTTGCAATTGCATGCCTAAGCTAACCAACTTACTGAGCAGCTCAAGCCTTATGTTAAGAGCATTAGTTAAATAAGAACCCGTTCGCACTTGCTAACAAGGTCGTACACATGTTCATGTTCGTAAAAAATTTGTCACTTTTTTTAAATTTTCGTCACTTTTTTGAGTTTATGACTTTTTTTTTTAATTTTGTCACTTTTTTCTATTACATTTTTTTTTATTGTTTTTTACTTTTTCTTTTTAATTTATGTCATTTTTTTTATAAAAGTGAGATTGTGTCACTTAATTTTATGCAGTACCATCTAGGGATGTCAAAGTTGCTCGTCAATTTTCTATAAGTGACATCGTGTCACTTTTTAAAATTGTCACTTTTTTTTAGTTTTTGGTCACTTTTTAAGAAGATAAAAAAATGATTATTGGTGCTGAACAAATGAATTGTGTTATTTTGATA
>CAIGRF010064572.1:5740-19687 GCA_903798235.1 Fraxinus ornus
ACGGTTTTGGTGATCGGAAGTTGCCGAAAAATTGTCTCAAACTTGCCCAAAAAATTTGAAAATTCAGTGATCGTTTGTGAAAGAAATTTCAAAATTCAGAGTGTGTTTGGTGCACATTAAAATGAGAAAATGCATTTTTTTGATGTGATGTGATGAGAAATATGTGGTTGAAAAAGAAGGAAAAGTTATTGATGTGATGGAAAATATTATTTTATTGAAGAATGTGTGGTTGAAAATGAGTAGAAGAATGAGAATGAAAAAAATAATGTGGAACAAACAGGGGCTCAGTGACCGTTTTGAAATTTTCAGGTAACTTCAGTGACAATTTGTGAAATTAACCCTTTTCTATTATACTAAAAACTTGTTTGGTGCATATTTTAGGAGTAAGAATGTATTTTAACTGTTGATGTAATGTGGAATATGTGGTTGAAAATGAAATAGATGTGATGAAAAATATTATTTTATTAAAGAATGTGTGGTTGAAAATGAGTAAAAGAATGAGAATGATAAAATCAATGTTGCTCAAACAGGGGCTAAATTCAAATATACAAGATTAAATAATAAATAAATAAAATTATCTATTATCTTATTCAATTTCATTAGCCGAGTTTACAAAGAACAAAGTGCATTTAACGTAACATAGAAAACTTATACTAATATTTATAGTGGAAAGGAGCAAGGACGGTAAGTTCCACCTCTAAAATGCACTAATGTAATTACAGTTACACTATTCACTTATATTTTTAGGTTCTTTTTACTTTTAGGCATTTTATTTTATTTTTTAAGTAGACGGGTTGAGTTGAGTGAGTTTATTCGATTTTCATGAGTTAACCCATAACCCGACCCAATCGAACCCGCATACACATCCAACCCACCGAACATGTGTAAAAACAAAAAAAAAAAAAAAATAATCGACTAAAACCAGTCAAATTGGTTCGATTTGAACGATTTTGTCGATCTGTGGCACATGAAAAATTGATTAGTGGGAAATAACCTCGTAAGTCCAACTAAAAAGCACATATATAAGCGTGCGTACTGCGTAATATGCCGTTTTATTCTTATTCATAGACCAAAGATTTTCTTCCTCGGTATTGCGATAAATATTGGGGGAGAGGCTCAGGCTAACAGGGAGACATTAATCACTTGGTGCCTATTTATCTTTTGTTGCAGTGATTTCTGCCCAAGTTCTTCATCGACAAAATTGGAAGGTAGTATCAGATTTTATTCGTCTAGAAAAGGGTTTTATACGTTGAAATCGCACTCTCTGATTTTAATGATTTAATTTCAACTCAACTCCGTATAATCTATTTTTTTTCCCAATTGGTTTCTTGATGGTAATCTTCCTCCTCTAGCAACAATGATTTTTTTGACAACATTTTTCTCCAATTGTTGATGCGGTTGTTTATGATTTTCTCCTTGCCTTAAAAACTGGCCGCCCTCAAGTGTAATAGGTGACATACCCAGGGCCAAAATCCAGTGGGTGCAGTTGCCTCCCTAGACCCCAGGTGGCTCCGCCCCTCTTTAATATGATGTATCTTTCTAGACTACTAGTAATTGCCGTGCATCTTCGGTTGATAGAATAACAGAGTAGGTGGAATATTAGGAGATACCACGTCTAGGTTTCAATCTCCTTGTAGAGGTGGATGTAGAATGATATTCTTTAATTTCTTTCACTCACATGCCTTTGGAGCTTAGAGTATTATTTCTTGTTTAACTTGAAATTCAGTTCTTTTTGGAGATTCTGAGTACAATTATTATTTTTTGCATTGGGTGATTTTCAATTTCCCCCTAAGGGTTTGGATCGAGTTAGATGGCTATGATATTATCCTTTTTTTTAATTTTGAGATATATTAGAGAGAAGAACATCGTTAGGATAAAACACTCTAATTGATGTTTAAGAAAAAATTATCTTGATGAATTTTACCGGACCTTTTTTGTATGACATGTCTAGCAATTGCATAAGATGCATAAATTGAGCACAAGATGTACCCAATCAAGGGAGATTGAGCTGCAATAATCAAGAGTCGAGTTCATTTTTACATTTAATAAGTTGGATGGCTGCTGGATGGACTTCTTTCATTTTTAGGAAGATTATTTATCTTTATTTCTTGACTATCTTCAATTGATAGAATAACAGAGTAGGTGAATATATTAGCAGATACCATGTCCAGTTTCCAATCTCCTTGTAGAGGTGGACGATGTATGTCAGCTTTGACTCTTGTCTCTTTAGATCATAGTAATATCTGAAGTCGCTATACCTTTATTTCATTAATCCAGTAGCATATTGCGTACAAATCACTTCTAAAATTAATGGAATTGAGGTATACAGCAGGCCTCTTGCTCTGCTCTGAGAACATGTAGAAAATGGAAGCATGACAATGTTGAGGAGGTGTGTAGGGTGAAACAAAGAAATGCTATAGGAATGTCAGATATCCCTGTTGCATAAATGTTATAGTTGACCGATATCAAACTTACCATCAGTTATATTTAGTATGTATCAGTGTAGGTGCTTGTTTCAGAAAATCTGTTGCAATGTCAAGCAGGATCATCTTCTTACTTTTGTTGTATCTTATTGGGTATATATCGTATCTATTCATGTGTTTATTTGGTATTCTGTCAGTACAGTGCCATCCACGAATTGATTGAGAAATGGAAGATCAGAAAATGCTGCCAACAAATGATGCCTTGGTTAGTAAGCCAAGAAAAAAGAAACCTTCAACAAAAGAGACTGAAATGCTTAATGCACCTGAGGATAATAGGAAAAGATTTCAAGACGCACGACCCCCTTCTAGCCAGAAAGGGCAGAAGGCCTCCAGAAAAGTACTGATGAATAATGTTTCCCCATTGTTCCAACAACAAGAGCGTTCTGCCTCAGATTCGTTGCCAGACTCTTCTAATTCTGGAAATGAATATCGGGCATTGAGGCGCAAATATTTGCTACTGGAAGAGGAAAGCTTTGGATTGGGATCAGAGTTGAAAGAGGTTGAAGACGATATTATGGTCCTTGAAAAGGAGAAGCTATCTTTGCTGGATGAGCTTGTTGTCTTGGAAGGCCTAATTGATCCTTCAGATATTCAGCCTCAGGGCAAAAGATAGCCATGACTTATCATTATATTCTATATAAGCATGTGTGCTAAGCAATACTCGACCAGACCGGAAGTATAAAGGACAAGATTTTTAACTTATCTTTCTTTCTGTTTAGTACTATACAATGTCTGATCAAGCAAGCTATATGAGTTTCCTACTGTAAATACCTGTAAGCATGAAAATAAGGGAATTTTATGTTGTTAATCTAAGTTATGCAGTATGTTTCTTTGCTATAGATTTTTTCAAAGCATTTTTCGAGCAATGTTATTTCAGTTTACAATTCATCTATTAAGTCATCGTTATTTCAGATTATCTAAAGTCCGTTTGATATTGCAACTATATACGTAATACGTCTGTGTGGTTGCTGTAAGATCCATTGAATGTTGGACAATGAACATACCATCTAGACACAGTTATTCGTCGAGTTTTCCATTATTTCAAATTTGTAGGAATTTATATCGTGTTGGCATGAAGAAAGCTCCCAACACCAACCAATGAATAAAGTAAAGGAATAGTTGAAAAATATGTATTCAATACTTTAATGTAGGTTTATCTATCAATCTACACTGGGGACTTGAAATTTGCACATTCGTTCATGTGTCTTCCATCTATATCCCCATTTTATAACTGCTTATATCATTAACCCAGACCCGGACCTGGCAACCCGTACAACCAGTTGGGTGGTTACCCAAGACTTGTTACTTCTCCATGACAAGGATCCGAAAACATAATTTTGTGATGGGGCAGTCACCTTGAAATTTATAGTGAAGTTGATCTTCTGCCCGTACCTATTGAAGATCAGTCGTTTGGGTATTACAGTGACATTGATCCCCGTTGGAGGAAACACGACTGATTTGTAGATGCTCCTTGGCCTCCCGACATTTGTCACTGTACGAGTGATTGAAAAAGACTTCCTCAGATTAGGTACTGTGATGGATGGATAATTAAGGTCGGATGCCGTTGCAAAAGATTGATAACAAGTGCTGTTGTCTCCGGTGATCAAATGCACTGATTTCTCATCATAACCAATTGAACAAAGAAAGGCTTTATAATCTGTGGGTGCTGCATCATATATGAGACCAGGATCAAGAACTTTCCTTGGGTTCAGAAAGCCAGAACCTAAATCAAAAGCATTCACTCTTCGTCCATCCGGGCCTGCTGTAATAGGTTTCCGATGCTTGTCTAATACGGTAGCTGCATCAAACTTCACATTTAGCTATGATGTAAATATACATGAGAGAAGTTATGTCGATTTTAAACTTGTTAGTTTACCTGTAGTCATAATGGCTGATTTAATTGCAGATGGAGACCAAGATGGATGCACGGCTTTTATCAAGGCTACAATTCCTGTTACGTGTGGACAAGCCACGGAAGTTCCAGAGAGTATGTTGAAATTCATTTTATTAGTTGCTGGAGACCACGCTGCCAGGATATTCAATCCAGGTGCTGTGACGTCTGGCTACAAACATACTCAAACAGCAAGAATAATGCACCTCAGGAATCTTAATTGGTTTGAGAAGATAAGACTTAGCAGTGGAAAAATGTTCAAGAAGAAAAATACAAATGAAATTCCAGTAAATCTATGACCTGCAGATATTATTAATTAAGATTCCAGTTTCTGGTTCACCAAGGAGCAGACAAAGCAGAAAGGAAACATTACAGAGAAGTTCAAGAAAATATAAAGTGTAATATGTAATAAAAAGATAACCTCATTTTACCTTGAGAATTTCTGGGGTTAAGATATTGGGACCTTTGGAAGAAAATGAGGTAACTCGAGGAGCAGCTTGGAATCCTAATACAGTCCTGGCAGATAAAATCCTTGACTTGGGATTGCTGTCCATGTGAAAGAGTTAGTAACAAGGGAGAGAATAGAAACTAAGCAAATGCACAGAAAAAATTCTTGGCTACAACTGAGGTGACAAACCTTGTATTATTTATGTAAGTTAGGATCCTATGTCCTATTTTTCTGCCAACAATTGCTGCTGGGATTATAAAAGGAATGGCGACATCTCCATCTGTCTCGTCTATAAGAACCATCCCAACTCCTCCAGCTTCTTTTACTACCACACTTTTTGCCAGCTTCGACTCTGCTGAGCTCTCAGCATGTAGGCATACTAGAACATTACCTCTCACCTTTGTGCTATTCAAAGAACTATCCAAGCAGTAACTAAAGGGACAAACATGAGATAGGGAAGTGACATAAGATTTCAGTGTAGAATACATATATTCAGATTATACACAAGTTAAGTACCTTCTGCTTCACCTGGATTGATAAGGAGTGAAGTACCCACCATAAGCTTTAGAAGCAGAGATGATCTTTGTCGAGGTGTTCACCTTAAGTAGACTCAGACTTTCACCCTGACCAATAATAGGAACCTGAGTAAGGATCAACAATTTACTTTATTATAAATGCAACATGAACTGATTACCGAAAAGTGAGCTCTGCTTCCAAGTATAATGTCGGACATGAACTCCCTATCAGTTGAACTAGCAGCAACAGTGATCATCCATGGAGCAAGATTTGTTGCAGACCCTGGACTTCCTTCATTTCCAACTGAAGCAACAACCACTATTCCATGGCTAACAGCATGGAATGATCCCACAGAAATGGCATCACTGAAATAATCTCCCTGGGGAGCATCGGGACCCAAAGACAGAGACACGATATGTACTCCATCTCTAATGGCGTCATCAAATGCGGCCAACAAGTCAGCATCATAGCAACCAGAGCTCCAGCAAGTCTTATATACTGCAATCCTAGCCATTGGTGCCCCTCCTCTAGCTCTGCCAGATGCCAACCCCTTATAATTCATATTATTCACATAACGACCAGCAGCAGTTGAAGCTGTGTGACTGCCATGACCAGAGCTGTCCCTTGGAGATTTGAATGATGCAGTATTCCCCAATTCTTCCTCAGCTGCATAGCCATTGAGATAATATCTTGCACCAATCACTTTCCTAGAGGAGGATAACTTTAGCTGATATTGGTCCAAATAAATGATCAACAGAAATTGAAGAAATTGTAATTGTAGTAGGACCATAATGTTTTTGACCTGTTGCAAGTCGAAGAGTTGAATGCTTCCCCTGATTGGCAATGTCCCTTCCATCCAGCTGGCACCGGAGGCATGTTGACATCACTAAAACTTTGGGACTCTGGCCAAATTCCTGCCATACATTTGTCTTATGTGAAGACTAACTTCTAATTATTCGAGAGAGGAAAAAAGTTAGCAAGTAAAGAGGGATAGTGTTCTGTAGTACAATCGTGGTTCCTAAGAATTAACACGTTTAATGTTACCTTTCTTGTTTTTGTTTTTAGAGGGAACATTGGAATTCTATTATACATAGCAGTAGCACGGAGAAGAAGAAGTTCTGGGGAAATTTGGATAGCAATATTACAAGAAAAGGAGACAGTGGAATCATTTATAAACTGAGGTAAATTCTGAGTTATGCTCAATTGAGTAAGTATGCTTTCATTGCATTGCATGTGATTTTTGCAAGCTGCAAGTCTCTATCTACAAAACTTTCAATAATACCACTTTAGAACCATTCAATTCCAATGTTATTATTAACCTCAATGTCATGGATAATGATGGATGGACTATTGATCAAAAGAAGTTGCTAAACTTTGAAAACTAGTAAGGATTAATTGCCATTGTCAAGCCATAAAAGAGAATAAAAATTTTTAAAAGAAGGGCTGATTATATGGACTCATATAAGATTTTACCTACAACGGAATGTTAACAACAAAGAGAAACAGAGAAGTAAAGGAATGTCTTCAATAATTCAAGTTTTCATTAACCACTTGCAATCAATGTCAAGAGCTAGTTGTATCAGCCATCAAATGACACTGTTAATAATTCAATTATGACATGACCTTTCACTGAACTAATAATAAAAAGTAACCAAGTAGAGAAGGTTTCAAAGAAATCACCTGTATCAATAAAACCAATGATGACATTAACTTGATTCTTGGTGGAATAACCTGGGATTTCCATAGTTTCTTCACCAATTAAGCCCATGAAATCCCATGAATGAGTAGTGTGAAGTGTCCTCCTTTTGTTGGGAAAGACTGATATCACTCCTGGCATTTCTGGTTTGAATTTATCCAAGCATGGTATGATTGTTATCCTTATATATTTCGAGTAATCTTATTTCTCTTCTATGAATACAGAATCCAGAAATCATTAAATTTCTGAACATGGGTGAAGTACAAGTTGCATTTATTAGAAAAAAGGAGGGACTTACTAGCCACTTCAGAGGCTTGTTCTTCAGACAACTCGGCTGCAAATCCTCTGAAACCATGTCTATAACTGTAAACAAGAGAAGCCCTGGCTTCTTCATCACTGCGCATTTATAGCAAATCATTAATTGACAAGAAGTAAAAGCAAAAAAACAGAAGAAAAATAAAATGAACCCTTTTGAAAAAGAATGACACAGTTGAATAAGGATCAAAAAGAGACCTTCCCTTATGAATAGCAGTGAGCATTTGGTGGTTTGCCCTCAAAATCTCATATGGATCATCACTACCTTTGCTACCCATATACACCACATACAACTGGAACGAAAATCATTGCAACCAGACATCATATTTATACATAAAACACATCATAATCCATTCACATACATGTATATATCACTGTTATGCAAAGGAAGCAATACCTTAGATGAAACAGATGGGCTAATCACTTCAAGAAAAACAAGAAGAAAAAGACATAGCAGAACTCTATTACTGGTATTTCTATATGAAGCCATTTCTTATTTCTTTGTCCAAAATCACTAGGTTGCAGATAAGAAGATAAAAAAGAATGATTTGAAATAAAGAGGAGAGAGAAAACTCAAAGGCTACTCCCCTATCACTGGAATATGGCAAGGAATTAGACTCTACATATATACACAAAAAGAATGAATAGTGAGACCAAATTTTAATGGACGGTAAGGTTTGAAATTGAAATCCACTAAAAAAGGGTAAAAAACTGAAACGTGAAGAGTGGTGATGTTAGGAAGAAGAAGGTGATCTTTGCTTTTAACTGAACCAACCTCCGCCCCCATTCCGTTT
Organism: Fraxinus ornus; assembly: GCA_903798235.1. NCBI lineage: Eukaryota > Viridiplantae > Streptophyta > Magnoliopsida > Lamiales > Oleaceae > Fraxinus > Fraxinus ornus. The sequence continues at coordinate 13,884 of CAIGRF010064572.1, forward strand.
CCCACCCAACACCAGCTAGAGGTGGCCGGCTCGGCCCGTTTGCACAGGAGCTCAGCCTGTGCTCGCCTCTTACTCGTGGGCCGTGGCTTGTGGGCCTAGTCGAGTTTCGACTCGTTAGATCGCCAATTTTTTTTTATTCATTTATTTTTAAGATAAACCCTTCGCCTTTGGACGAGCTCGGACGAGCCGCTTGCTCGCCTAACGAGTCAGCCTGCTCGACTCGTGAGGAGTCCTAGGCGCTCACGAGCTTAGCGGCCGTATCGACGCGTCCGTTTGCCACCACTGTGACATTCATATATTAAAAAATACGATAACATTACTTGTACATTCAGAATTGACATTAATCGACATCCAATGGGATCGATGTATCATTAGACGTGTCAACCCTACAGTAGTATGATTGAAAAGAAAAATATTCCATTTGGTACGATATCTGTAAGTATGCCATCATTTCAGATTTTGATGAAACAAAGGAATATCAAAGGTGCTGTGCTGCTCCACCGCAATGAATTTTATAATCAAATTCTTAGTTAAAATATTTGCAATCATGCTACTTGTACAGAAATGGTTGACAAGAAGTTTGACATAATGCCACATGACGGTCCATTATTGGGGGGCGCCTGCGGCGGCGTCATGTGGCATTATGTCAACAAAGTTGTCAACAAATTCGGTACAAGTAGATTAATTCCAATATTTGAGGCGTATTCTGACGTTCCGGGATGTCTAATCTCCGTTGGATACTTGGATTTTCTGTGGGGAAATTTTCACTTTTTTTTTTTTTGCTGCTTTTCCCGTTTGGCATCATTACGATTTATGAGCAACTTCAAGTGCTAATTCAAAGAATTGCGTGCAAGCAAGGATGACAAAATCAGACATGAAAATAATGAACTTTCAGTGTTTCACGCCATTTTTTATTTAGTCATTTCCAATTCATTACATCAAATATTACACTAAAAAAATATTTTTTTCTTTAATTATTTTTAGTTCTCAACAGCTAATTTATTTAAATTTTATTTCATTACATATTCTATTACTAGTAAAACTGCTAAATTTAAAATTATATTTAATTAACTAAAATATACATTTTTAATAAATTTTAAAAAATATTTACTAAAATATTTGAATTTCATAATGGATCCAAATTTATTTTGATTTTTTTTTTTTTTAGAAAAGAACAAAAAGGAATTATGCAAAAGAGATCTCAACAACAAGGTCAAGAATCTCAAAGTATCTCTAATTCTTTTGGTCAATTATGATGATCTTGAAGGATCTAAAAATGATCTCCCATTATATTAAATTATTTTCTTAGTTTATGTTATATTTTACTTTAAATTTAATTTTCAATATTTACATTGTTGTAGTTCTAATTTCATTTTAATTGGTAATTATCAAATTTGTGATTTTTGATTTTTAGTTTGTAAATTTTTTAATGTATTGATTAATTATTAGTTTATTTAATTACAACTTATTATTTTGTGGTTTATTATATATGTTAACACAAAATAATAATAAAATAAAACAAACATAAGTTAGATCAAATTATTGAGCTCATGTTTGGTTGGAATTAAAATTAAGATTTTATCAATCTTAAAATTAACAATTAATTTTAACCACGTATTTCATTGAACTCATACTTTTCAAACACATATTTCACTGACTTTTATCAAAATTTGATTTTAATTCCTATCAAACATGAGGCTAAGTAATAAAAAAAAATAGTTTTATTCTACTTAATACACAAGTGTTAAATTTTCACCAACCAAATACACATGCCACTTGTATATTATGTAATCCTTGATATAATATTTGATGTATAAGTAGAATAATCCATATTACATCGAATGAAGTGCAATGTTGACTATTTCAATTGCCGTGAAAATAAAATTTGAAGTCCTATTAAAGCATTATTTTCACACAAAATTGATATTTTATGTCATTTAAATTTGGGCTTGAAATGTCATGAGATAATATCATCAAGCTAATATACTGTGTAACTAATTATTACAAGAAATGATAAAATGATGACATTTAACTGAATAAATTAGAATTTGTAGTAAGGGTGACAATGAGTGGTTGAATCTAGATTTTTCAAGAATTGGATTTAGGCTGCTTGAAAACGAAAATTTTATCCATATTTTTTCCCCAAAAACTGCATCGTATCATTTAAATAAAAAAATTATACTTAAATCGTTGAGTTCCATTAATAATGATATAACCAGAGATAGATGTGTGTGTTGTCCGGTTCAGTTCCCAGTCCACTGAATTTTTTTAGGTAAAAAAAAAAAATCATGTGTAATTTTATTTTTTTACGTATTAGCCCGGCTTATAATCTAGTCCTGGATCTGTTCCTGGATATAACCAAAGTGAACTGGAATTGGTCACTTTCAATTTGACTCTAATTCGATTCTGATTCTGCAATAGCAAAACAACAATAAAAAAAAATAGTAAAGTGACAAAATTTTATATTCCCAGGTTCCAAGTTCTAACAAATATTCTCATTTCACAATTTCATTCATGTAATTAAAGCAAACAATACTTCAGCATTTGCACAAGATTTAATAAGCAATTAACATTCCCATTTCATAATTCTGTTAGAAATTATAATAAAGAAAAGAGAAAATCCAAATATTCACTCAAGGACATACATGAATGCATTTTTGAATAGTATATGGACAATCGAAAGTTTCATCTTGATACAAAATGTTTCTAATAAAACATCACTCAAGGACATACAAGAATGCATTTTTGAATAGTAGATTGATAGAGAATGTATGGTTAAAAAATAAGAAAAAATTTTGAGGGTTTGGGTGTTTTATTATTTTATTGAAAAAAGTGTGATTAAAAAGAAGAAAGAATAAATGTATTTTGAAAATAAATCAAACAGGTGCTAAATATTTAAATACACGTCTCATGAAACTTGGTCTTTTCAATGCAAACTCTATTAATACTTGATGTTCTATATAGGACCGATATTGAATTTATTCCTTAACAATAATAAACAATATGAAACCAAAGAGAGATGCTTCAAGGAAAATTAATAATTTAATGAAAATATCACAATAGAAGAATTCGTTCGACTAAAATTATTATGAATCAACCACACATATAGAGATAAAGATGTTACAACCTTTCGATGTTTACTAGTAAATGTCAAGAAACTTTAGAAACTATATATTTCACCTCGTTTTTAGGAAAACGTACAGAGAACTCTTCTTATATGAAAAAGAAGAAACCAAACTGCTTTATATGAATGGGAAAGTTATATGTTAGTCCTTGCCTATGAATATGTATTATTAATTTTTACCATCACTCAACGAGTGGTGTATACTAAAATCCCTTCTTGAAATACTAAAAGTAAATAAAGCAGTATTAATATCAAAAAGAAAAATTGGTAATCTTTCAAAAAGCACAATCTCGTGTTCAATCTACAATTTCAAACCTTTAAGCCTTTCCAAGTATTCTCAAGAGGTAAACTATATAAACACGTAGACACTCATCTAAACTAAGTTTAGATTTAATCTAAAGTTTAGACGTTGAAGGAGAAATGATGCATGCTAAATAATTGTGCATGGGTGCAGTAGCGGATCTAGCACTCGATGAGCCCCAGCGATCGCGCATGCCAGATCCTTCGGGAACAATTTTATTTTATTTTTTGTTGACAATGAATAAATTTTTTAGATTATATACTTGGTAATTTGTTTTATTGTCAAACATTTCTTGTAACTCAGTTGGTTAGAGTTTGTATATTCATATGGGAAGTCCCAATTTATGGAGATTTGAACCCGGGACCACTCCTTATTAGAATATTGAAACCTTGACCATTGTGGCACTCGTTGAATTTGATACTAATTTACCAGAATAATATATTTTACATTTTATCGATTTTAATGCAATTATAAAAATTCGAACCTCTGCTCTTCCTTTGAATTATACAAAATTTGGTCACAATATCATTTAGGGTGCGTTTGATTGCAATTTAGGCTGCTTGAAAACGAAAACTTTATCCATTTTTTTTCCCCAAAAACTGCATCGTATCATTTAAATAAAAAAATTATACTTAAATCGTTGAGTTCCATTAATAATGATATAACCAGAGATAGATGTGTGTGTTGCCCGGTTCAGTTCCCAGTCCACTGAATTTTTTTAGGTAAAAAAAAAAAATCGTGTAATTTTATTTTTTTTACGTATTAGCCCGGCTTATAATCTAGTCCTGGATCTGTTCCTGGATATAACCAAAGTGAACCGGAATTGGTCACTTTCAATTTGACTCTAATTCGATTCTGATTCTGCAATAGCAAAACAACAATAAAAAAAAAATAGTAAAGTGACAAAATTTTATATTCCCAGGTTCCAAGTTCTAACAAATATTCTCATTTCACAATTTCATTCATGTAATTAAAGCAAACAATACATCAGCATTTGCACAAGATTTAATAAGCAATTAACATTCCCATTTCATAATTCTGTCAGAAATTATAATAAAGAAAAGAGAAAATCCAAATATTCCCTCAAGGACATACATGAATGCATTTTTGAATAGTATATAGACAGTCGAAAGTTTCATCTTGATACAAAATGTTTCTAATAAAACATCACTCAAGGACATACAAGAATGCATTTTTGAATAATAGATTGATGGAGAATGTATGGTTAAAAAATAAGGAAAAATCTTGGGGGTTTGGGTGTTTTATTATTTTATTGAAAAATGTGTGATTGAAAAAAGGAAAGAATAAATGTATTTTGAAAATAAATTGTTAAGGGATATATATCCCACATCAATAAATGATGTTGACACAGACCAATTAATAAAGATTTTGGACTACTACTCTTAAAAAGATTGACCTTTTAAGATGGACCCCCAAATCTTAACATGGTATCAGAGCTCATTATGCTCCAACGAGCGATTCGATCCCGTTAAGACTCTAAATATTTAAATACACGTCTCATAAAACTTGGTCTTTTCAATGCAAACTCTATTAATACTTGATGTTCCATTTTAAAAGGTCAACCTTAATAAGATGAGTAACTCAAGCTCTAATATTTTGATCTATATATAGGACCGATGTTGAATTTATTCCTTAACAATAATAAACAATATGAAACCAAAGAGAGATGCTTCAAGGAAAATTAATAATTTAATGAAAATATCACAATAGAAGAATTCGTTCGACTGAAATTATTATGAATCAACCACACATATAGAGATAAAGATGTAACAACCTTTCGATGTTTACTAGTAAATGTTAAGAAACTTTAGAAACAATATATTTCACCTCATTTTGAGAAACAAACTTTATAGACAACATATTTCACCTCGTTTTTTAGGAAAACGGTATAGAGAACTCTTCTTCAGAAGAAAAAGAAGAAACCAAACTGCTTTATATGAATGGGAAAGTTATATAGTAGTCATTGCCTATGAAGATGTATTATTAATTTTTACCATCACTCAACGAGTGGTGTATACTAAAATCCCTTCTTGAAACTAAAATCCCTTCTTGAAATCAGGGGCGGACGCAGAACTTTAAAGTTAGGCAGCACAATCAAACTTGCAAAAAAGTCGAGAAAAATTTTACAATCGAAAATTTTTGTCCAAAAAAATCACACCCCATATAATTTTGCATCCGAAAATTTACATGGGATATGACTTTTTCGGATGTAAAATTTTGAAAATTTTTGATGTCATATTCCATATAAAGTTTCCTAATAAAATGATGAAAATTACATTGAGAAATTTGTATCGCAAAAATAATAAATGTTAATGAAATAATTGATTTTTTTTTTTTAAATACGAGTTGGACGTTTTT
>CAIGRF010064579.1:5450-24369 GCA_903798235.1 Fraxinus ornus
TTTTTGGGCGAGCTCGACTCGGTGGTTGACGAGCCGAGCTCGCCCGAGCCGGCTCAACTCGGCCCATTGACATCTCTACATACACAACCACCCACACACCTACCAAACCCATGTAAAAACAACAAAAAATCAACTTGAACTGGTTGGGTTGGTTCGGTTTGAGCTATTTTGGAGGGTTCGATCAGGTTTTGCCCACCCCTAGGTACAAAGGTGGTTGTTGTGAAGGGAAGTTTTTGATTTTGAATAGGATTTGTCGAATTCACTGGAGAAATAATCCGTGATTGTAATTTGGGGGTTTTGTTTTGTGTTGACAATAATGGTGGTGGGCGTGGGCAGTGGTGTTCTGGATGGCAATCTTCGATTTTGCATGGGATGGGGTTGGGATGGGGATGAGGGAGTGAAGAAGATGATTGAACAATTTTTTTCCTTTTATTTTTATTTGGTTTTAATTATTTTAAGGGATAAATGAGATAAAATGCAAAGTTACAATCTTACACTTTTTAATTCGGTCAAATTACACTATTCTTTGTCAACTAACGGTAAAATAATGGTTTCCATCCATTTATGCCCCAATTGAATATTTTTGAAAGGTTCAGGACCTTCGTAGGAGTGGCAAAGGGCTGAGTAGCTTGTCGGCTCGTCAGTACAACTCGTCAAAGCTCGACACATGACAGCTCGAGCTAGTTTTGAGATTAGCCGAGGGTTCGTTCGAGGTCACGAGCGCCTCGTGGGCCTACGAGGGCTCGTGGCCTCAAAAAAATATGAACCAAAAGTAAAAAAAAAATAAATTAAAAAAAAAAACTCAAGCTTGTGGGCTCGACTCAACTCGGCTTGTGAGCTCACGAGCTTGTGGTTCGAGCTTGAAGTGACAAGCCGCTCGTGGGTAGATGGACTCGACCGAGCCTACTAAACTTTTGTTGACACAAATTGAAGTTTATGGTAAAATCTACAAAAAATTAAAAGGACTAGGGACCGCTGCTGCAATTTTTCATAGATTTTATGAAACGTGGAATTAAAATTAGTTGTTGATTTTAGTTTTAATTTTAATCAATTATTTTAATTGAACCAAACATGGACTCTATGTATCTATATGATAAGTCGCTTGTGGAAGTAGCGCGACATTGGTTGAAATGCAGGGATTACAGAGAATATAACACAGGCGCGCACCGTCGACTATGGATAAGTAGAGAAAGCGAGAGCGCAAAAAAATGGTGGCGGGGTGTGCGATTCAACCTCGCATTATCTCTTCGTTTTTGGGAGACTACGGCTTCATTCAATCAACTTCAGATACAATTCCTCGCCTCTTCCTATACACTCGAGGTTTGATAACTATTTGTTGAATTTATCAGTACAAAATGATGATTGATTGTGTTTTTCCAATTGTATTCGAAACATTTTACTGTTTATACACTTCAATTAACGTGTCTTTCTTGGAGTGCATGTAGTTGACATTTTGGAATTATAGTCTATAAAAAATCAATTCGAATTTGATTGCGATCATTTGCATCTCAAATTCAACTATTCAAGCATCCATTTTTTGTTTCTTGTTAGGTTGAAGAAAGTATAAAGCAATGCTTTGGTATTTGGAACCACTGTTCACGGGTTTAAGATGCTTAATAGGACACTGTTTTGGATGTGGGTTCATATCGCTCCAAATTCTAAACCCTGAAACACATATATGTTGTTTTTGCCACAAATACATACACAGTTTTTTCTGAAGGTTTAATTATATGCTACAGTCTTTTCTGAAGGTTTAATTATTTGCTTAGTGTGCGGTTTATTTCAGCATGGAACTTGCATGCAAAGAAAATAATTTTCAGGCAATTCAATTACCTAAAAGTTATTTGTATAAAAAAAATTAATTAAACGTGTTTGATTGATTTAATTTTCAATCTAGAAAATATTATACTTGTCCATCTTTTATTTGTGGTTAGACGAGAGGGAGGATAAATAAGAGAGGGAGTACATTACTTGGAAAATAAAAACTATCCCTCTCCAAAGAAATGTTTTCCTTATTTTTGATGAAAATATGATCACATGACCAAAAATTGGAAAATATTTTCCATGGAAAAAATTGTCCATCAGACCTCAAAAGTAGGAATTTGGGCGGAGAAATGACATTTTCATGGAAAATAAAGCAATCAAACACTCTCCCAGTGAAGAATTAAATTAGTAAAGAATTGCATCTTAGCGAAAAATATAACTTCTATCTCTACCTATAGCTCACTCTTCCCATTTTTTTCTAGTTTTAGCAGGGATCTTGATCCTTACTAGTCCTTTTGGTATGAGATTGGTAAATGCATTCAAATGTGTACCCATTTATTTATGTGAATGCACTTCTCAGATCAAGCTCCAATATCGGTACTAATAAATTAGGTTGTATTTACTTTTCTACTTTTAAACAGGTAGAAACCATGTGTCAATGCTAAATTCGAGAACATTTTCTGGCTTAACAAATTTATTGTTCAACAGAAGGTATGGTATCTGCATTCACTTCCCCCAAGCACGTGCCATCATGATTCATGAGCACACTTGCACTCGAATGTATCTGTCTACTCTACCCTACTGCGTGGTCTCTGGTGATAGTGCTTTGAAGAGTTCACCATCTAACTCCTGATCACTTTATCTCATTGCAGTTGCATCATTATCTTAGTACTATTCCACATAAATCTGGAATTCTGCTTTGAATACTCTTCTCATGAAAGGACATTTTCACTTTTAACATTGACTTAATCTACAAAGTTGCAATATCTTGGCTAATACAACAACAAGAGTTGTATGTTTAAGCTGTAAGAGTGTTTAGTATGTTTAAGTGTCAAGCTATAAGAGAATTTAGTATTCCATGTACATTTCACTTGGTGGCATTTTGACTGCTGAAATGTAATTATGAACTGGTTGAAGTATTGCGATCAATCCAGATATTAGGTTTTGCTACTTGTTTTAGTTCTATGCTCGCCAATTGAATTATCATCCAATTATCGAAATATACATTAAAGATAATTAAGACTTGCAATGTTATTGAGTTATTTTTCGAATTTTCAAGTCCCGTTGGGTTCTTATAAAGATGCTATGTCCTTGGCAGTTCTCTTAATATGAACAATGAAATGGTGGTCAAGGTATACTTTCTCCAAAAAGGAAAATGAAGGGGGTAGTTGCTTCTTGCTAGAGGCCATATTATTGAATGGTCAAAGTGCATTGGGACACCCAGGCCGTCTGGGGCTTCAGCTCAATGCACAAAGGAACATACTATCATATTCAAAATGTAAAATTTCCAAACATGTTAGCACAGGTTGAAAGTAATTCATCTATAGTTAAAGTATATTCAGCTAGATCCCGAAATTGCAAAAACCCTCTGTTATTGCATGTAAATATAGGTTAATTTCACCATTGATTTGAGCGATATAGGTAGAGGCATTCAAAGGTTTTCTTTCCACTATATTAACTAATCCTCAACAGCAAAAATATGACATCACCTAATAAACTAAAACGAAATCAATGTCTTGATGAGAAAGACTTGACATTTCCAAGAACCTCAGTGTCTGAATTTGTTTACATTCTTTTTACACTTTCTGAAATGCGGTTTTTCATCTCTAGAAAACTGCATGTGGCACCTCTCGACTCTTGGTAAGAGACCTTTATTTGTGTAATTTTTGAAAAATGAACTGAGTGTTGAATGATTTGTTCTTTTCCCTTTCATTTGTGCATCTTTATGACCAATATTTATAACTGGTTGCGATTTTTCTGTTAAATTTAATCCTTGATGTGCATTGTGCGTGTGAGCGTGCGTGCATGCACCTTTGTGCTTTCTTGTTTACACATATCCATTCTTGATTTTCTACTGACACTGGCAGAAAAATAGAAGATTTGCCAAATGGCAAGCATAAACGTTTAAGGCCAGGGAAAGTGTCTCCTTGTCGACCAGTCCCTGCTAACATACCAAAGCCTCCTTATGTCAATTCTAAGAAACCACCTGGCATTGCAAGTGGACCCGAAGTGCATGATAAGAAAGGGATAGAATGCATGAGAGCTTCAGGGAAGCTCGCTGCACAGGTTCTTCAGTATGCTGGGACCTTAGTCAAGGTGATTATCTGATCATTTCTACCACATCATCTCTGTCATATCAACTTCATTGACAGTTTTTAGCTCCACTACAAATTCTCACTGCCAATGAGGAGGCTGTAGTCCCAGTTAAGGCATTCAAAATGATAAGGAAGAAATAGGCATGCCATTGGTGGTCAAAAATCTATTCGTCTTGTCACTTGACCTGTTTTACTTTTCCGTGAACTACATTTATGAGATTATTTTACTGCAGACTGCTTGAACCTTTTTTACCATCTAGGCTCACCTGCATTAAGTATAACTTGTTCACCAAAATTCACTGAACTTTTTCCCTTGGCAGCCAGGCATAACTACGGATGAAATTGATCAAGCAGTTCATCAAATGATCATCGACAATGGGGCATATCCCTCTCCTCTTGGTTATGGAGGGTTCCCAAAGAGCGTATGCACATCCGTGAATGAGTGCATTTGCCATGGAATCCCAGATTCACGTGTGCTCGAGGTTTGTTGCACTGAACCATTGTTATTGGATACTTTGTGTCAAAATGTGTATATATTTACAACTATAAGATCTCTGGTATATGTTGTTTTGCAGGATGGGGATATTGTCAATATTGACGTTACAGTTTATCTCAATGTAAGCTGCATTTATCAATCGATACTTTAAAACAACCTCTCCTCCATGCTGTATCCTTCACCAGGGATGCAAAGGAATCATGGGGGTAAAATATGATCGTTCTTTTGTATTTTCGATTTCCCTAGAAATAGAAGTTACTGAGGAAATTTGTATCTTGCTGCCAGATGGATAATTGCTCGGAATATATAAACTAACTCCTGGGTGCATTTGAATAGGTGTGGTGGGATGATGATAACCTCAAACAGTTTATCCAATCAATTTTCTGTTGTCTACCATGAGATCTAGGCTTTAGCCTGTAGACCTTGAATTAGAACTTGCTGAGAGCTTAAATGTAGTGTTTTTGAATGTACTTATACAATTGCCTACTAGCTCATTGGAAACGAATATGCTTTGTTATTGGAATGTTGTTTTATGGCGATTATAGCCTGTTGCTGCATCATGTTATGTTACTTGAGATACTCTACCATTTCTCTTCATTGATTGTTCGAGAAATAGATCGCTGATCTATATCTATAAAATAATATCCTTCAAGTTTATAAGTTTGTTTTACTGTATTTTATTGTTCAACTTACTGTCCTACGCAGGGCTATCATGGTGATACTTCAGCAACATATTTTGTTGGAGATGTTGATGAGGAAGCCAAAAACTTGGTAAAGGTATGCTTTTCTGGTAGCTGCAGTTCTGCTTCTCCATTATACTTTTCCATTTGGTTATAGTGATAAATTGGCTACCTTTTTCTCTAGAAATAGAAATGGCCTTTGTTGTACCTCACTCTCGTCCATTTGCTTTTCTGTGTTGTGTGTTGTATGTTGCTTGTAAAGAATATCAGGTCTTCTATATTTGGTCATGTCAATATGTCTTACTGTTGTGCCACTATAAAAGATTAAGAAGTTCATTCTGTATGCGGTTTAACTTAGACACCTCCATACTTTTATCATCTCTTGAGAGTAATTTGTTTCTTGCTTTAGGTAACCAAAGAATGCCTCGATAATGCAATATCAATATGTGCACCAGGAGTGGAATTTAACAAAATCGGCAAAACAATACAGTAAGTCATCTTTTATTTGTTTACTATTTTCTCTTTAACATGATATGTTGTTACCAATATTTTTTTTTCCTTCATCATAAACGTTAATTAGCATATGTTTATACTTCTGGTATAAACTAGTAATGTTTTATTTTTCATGTATGTTATGTAATCTACATTCTAGTATTGATACACATGCACAAAGACGATCATAGACTTAATTCAAGCATACATAGATATAATGTACATTTTTAGTACTATTGATTCCATGCTTACTGAATGCAGTCATCATAACACATTGGTCCATTTAAATCATAGAATAATGGAAATATTTCTAATGTACTAGTTTTCAATTTATGGCATTACACTTTTCAGCCCTTTGCAGAATGTGAGACTTCCTTTACTGGATTAAAACTTAACCTTGACGTTCTCTTTGAAGTGACCATGCAGATAAGCACCATTACGGGGTTGTCCAACAGTTTGTTGGCCATGGAGTTGGACGGGTTTTCCATAGTGATCCAATCATTCTGCACTACAGTAAATTCTCCGACTTTATGTTCACATTATCTGTGTCTTTGTAATCTTTGCCTTCATGTGAAATTGTATGTCATTTATTGTGTGTGCATATATGTTCTGTTGACCAAGCTATAGATTTCTCTTACAAGTTTACTGATTTTACCAATGCGGAGTACAGGATCCAAGTAACTAAAGGGAAATATCTAGCACTGGATTGGCAATTGGGATGTTGCCTCACATCATTCTGCTAGAAATCAATAATACTTTTAGAAAGCATTCTGCTCATCATTCCTGATTTCGAAGTGATATATTTAATATGAATGGTGACATATGAGCCCCCTTTGGACTAAAAGGAACTAGTTTAAATTCTGGAATTTTAGACATCATTGTGTTGGTTGATATTTGCCATATCTTCAGCTTGGATTGGAGAATTTTATGTGCTTGAACTTGCTGCAACCATTGGGTTTCTTGCCATTCTTTTCACTTTCTAGTTTTATTATCAGTTTTTCTTCATGTGGGTTTGTGCTTGTCACCAATCCTATGAAATGTAGGGTTTTTCCAAGGAACAAGATTTCTGGTAAAACTTCTTGTATACTCTTTTTGTTCCTCCTATATTCTTCCAGCGGTGGATTCTATGCTTTACTCCAGATGAATAGTGGCCTTTTTAGCCATGTACATGTTTGTATTTTCGGTCTGTAAATGCTTCGGAAAGTTCACTCGTGATATAATGTTTGGCTTACATGAACAGCAATGAATTTTTGGTAATTTAGATATATCCATCTTCGAACAACCTACATACTGATGCTAAAATGTTTGGCTTACATGAACAGCAATGGATTTTTCATAATTATAAAAATACACACCCACACACATTGAACAACCTACATAAAGATGAGGTAGTAAGATACTGGCAGGATAAATAGAACACTATAGACTGAAAGCACTGGCCCTCTGGAGTGGGAAAAAAAATTAGAAAATCAGCATTTCTGTTGCGTGGCCTTGTCGTTACTTTTATTTTGCTTCCCTTCCCTTGCTGAAGCACACTGCATCCCTTTTTCTCATGTCCCTAAGAGGTTATCTGACTTCTATCTATATGTAACACGTTTTTATCATCTTGATGTTGGTTTTCATAGGGAACAATGGTCGTGGAAGCATGGTGCTGAACCAGACTTTCACAATTGGTAATATATCTTCTAGTCTAATGCTTTTGTCCTCAGTGAAGTACATCTTATGGTGCTGATGACGTACAAATGTATCAGGCTGAGATCTCAAAAATTATGAATTTATACATAATGATTGCAAATTGGTTTGTGCTATATACTGATGATGCATTCCTGCTCTCCTATCAGAGGTAGGAGAATGGAGGAAAGGCCAATTATTACTGTCTCATGGACACAATCTAACACATTCATTCATGCCTCGTTCCTTTGGACTTCTTAATTTCCTTTTGACCATGGGTTTCTAGAAGGACGGCTTGTAAAAGCCACCACTTCGAAGGATCAAGAAGTTACTAGCAGTAACATACTAAAATGTTTTCAGCTTTAATGAAAACTGAAATGCTTGAATTCATTGCTTTGCTCTATTGATTTTATATTATTTGGTAGGCTTTATAATGATATTCATTATTTCGCTCAAGGTCTATTGCATCAATGATTGTGCAGAACCGATGCTGACAATTGGCAGCATCGACCCAATAATGTGGGATGATAATTGGACTGTGGTGACACAGGATGGGAGCCTGTCGGCTCAATTCGAGCATACCATCTTAATAACCGAGAATGGTGCAGAGATACTAACCCAATGTTAATGATGGCACTTCGAAGCATTGCCAAAGAGAAGCCGAGAACAGGGTATTCCCCGTAGACCATACATTCTTTATGGGATATGAATTTGCCACCGCATATGGAAATATTTCGGAGGCAGATTTTTTTTTTGTTTTTCAAGGAAAGGTGTATCCATTTGAGACACAATTTATTCTATTGTTCCTTTTCTTCAATCATTTGGGATTGAATCTTGACTCGTGGATTTTCTTCTTGTATACTAGTAATTCATGATCAAAGATTGTTTAGTATGTTTCTTCAAGCATTTGTTCTTCGCGTTTCATAACTTTATGGTTCGGGGGCTCGGGTTCACCCCGTCACCAACACACAACAATACAAGCTAATGCTATTTAGTGCTTATTTAGCACCGGTGTGGAGTCCACCTTGACTTAACCAATGCATTAAAATGCATCTTAATTTCATTGAACAATGCCTGGTACAAAGTATCAACAGTCTTAAATAACAATACTTGGAAATGGTTTTGTAAACAAAGTAAATATCAAGCACCTGACAACCAGATCAAGCAAAATCACTTTGATTTTTAGTCGCCTTCATATTCAATTTGTTCAAAATCAGCTTTATTGCCCAGGAAACTCTCGAAATGAGATGAGAGTGGGGAAATTTCAAAGAACAATTTCGTCCCTTACCGTGCCTAGTTTCAACCATTTACTTCAACTCTGCATCATCTCCAGATCATTGAACCCAGGAAAACAAACCCATCAACAAATCATAGTACAAGGGCTACACCACAATCCATTTGTTAGTTGTTACCACCAAATTAATTTTGTTTTACGCAGATTGCAATGACATAGAATCATCCCGCATATTGTTCGACAGATTGCCTCATCCAAATGTTTTCGCGTGGACCTCCCGAATTTCATTTTATTCTCGCAATGGGATGTTTGATGAATGCATTGGTGCTTACATTGGGATGAAGACGAAGAATGTTTTGCCTGACGGATATGTATTTCCCAAGGTTCTAAGGGCGTGCACGATGGCAACATGTTTAGGAACGGGAGTCCAGATACAGAAAGACGTGATTCAGTATGGGGCTGAATCAAATATAGAAGTTTGTAACTGTTTGATTGATATGTATTCAAAATCTGGGTATATTGAGAGTGCAAGACAGGTTTTTGATTCAATGGCGGGAAGAGATTTGCTGTCATGGAATTCAATGATTTCAGGGTATGTTTATAATGGGATTCTTCAATGCCTGTGGAAATGTTAGGATTAATGAGATTGAATAGTATTGAGCCTGATACAGTAACTTGGAACACTTTGATGGATGCTTATTGCCGCATGGGCCAATGTGATGAGGCTTGGAAAATATTTAGTCAGATTGAGGAGCCCAGTATAATCTCGTGGACAACATTGATATCGGGATTTTCAAGAACTGGAAAACACGAAAGTGCTTTGGGGATTTTCAGTGATATGATTTCACAAGGAGTTCATGCTGATTTAGATTGTATTTCCAGCATCCTTGCTTCTTGTCAACATATGTTTGCACTAAGATTTGGACAGGAAATTCATGCATATGGCACTAAAATGGATTATGGGTGCGCATTTTACAAATCACCTGGACCTGCATTGTTGAAGACATATGCTAAATGTGGAAGAATTCACGATGCAGAGCGTGTATTCAGGTTGATGGATAAACGTGATGTCGTCGCTTGGAATGGTATGATTCTTGGTTATGGGGATAGAGGGATGGGAAATTTGGCTGTAAAGTGTTTCCGAGAAATGCAAAGAATGGGAATTAAGGGTAACCACACCACATTTTCCACCATTTTGCCTGCTTGTGAGTTGAAATCCGGGAAGCAAATTCATGCCCACATCAAGAAAGGCAGTTCTGCTTCTGCTATCCCAGTTTGGAATGCTCTGATTCACATGTATGCTCATCGTGGTTGCATTACAACTGCATATTCTGTATTTTGTGAAATGGATAATAAAGATTTCGTCTCTTGGAACACAATGATCGGAGGATTCGGGAAACATGGACTTGGCAGAGAAGCTCTGCAACTGCTGCAGGAGATGAGAAATTCCGGGATTCGCCCCAATTCCTTCACATTCACATCTGTGCTATCAGCATGTAGTCATTCAGGTCTCATAGAAGAGGGTCTGGAAATTTATAACAATATGACTGAGATTTTTGAACTCAACCCTGGAATGGAACATTATGCTTGTCTTATTGATTTACTAGCGCGTGCGGGTCGGGTAGAGGATGCTGTTGAGTTCATTATGAGAATGCCTGTCATGGCTGATAAACATATTTGGGGTTGTGTGCTTGCTGCCTCTCTATCGTATCAGAAAGTAAGTGTTGCAATTTTAGCTTCGGAGCATTTAGTCAAGTTGGAGCCTGAAAATGCTGGACACTATGTCACTCTATCCAATATGTATTCTAAAGTTGGAAGAGTTGATGATGCAGTCAAAACACGGAATCAGATAGTAAGTAAAGATATGGCGAAGCAAATTGGACTGAGTTGGGTTGTAAATGGAAACTGAAAAATAATTATTTTAAGTAAATTAGGAGGTTTACGGGAACATATGTATGCATATTAAAACTCGACTTTTTCATTGGATAGGTTGACCTCATTTCTGCATGGATGACGTGACCAATAGATCTTGGCTCTACTCACGTCAACATAGCATTTCTCTTGTATACTTAAACAAACTGTCAAGAACATGTGATCTTTTCCGGAGGTGGGAGAGGTGGTTGAGTGTACTTCAACAGTTAAGTCAATTAACTTGTATGAACGAATTTGGGCGTGGGACGTGTTGAAGACATGAGCCACAAAGGTGTTCAGATAACAAAGGTTAGAGTAGAACTGATATAGAAGAAAACGTTAGTAATTTTATGTTTGAGAGTGTAAAATCGCATTAACTTCAAAGGACTCAAGTATGAGTCTTTATAGTAGGAAGGATGGAATTGTTACCATTGGATGAAGAGATGTATAACCTTATCTTAACTATCGAAATGTCTTGTCATAATTGTCATTATATCCGTCCTAGGCTCAAGCGCATTTAATGTTTTTGACCATTAACCACCTTACGGTCCAAACATAACATGAAAAGAGTAGGTTGACAAATTGACTTGATGGAGTGATTATTGCAAAAAAATTTCTTATCAATCAATCATAGATCTTTGTACGAATAATCTTTCGAGGAAGGTGCTTCGTATGCCCGAAGGCTACTCGCCTCTAATTGGTGTTGCATTACGTCACCTCGTCCATGGAGGTTCAACTTGTACATGGAGGTTCCACGAGTTCATCACTTCGACTATCGAAGGGGCCTAGGATAGTCCAAATGGGATGGTAGTGTCAAATGTGAGCCTTATGTTCACTTATGATGTGGCTATTACGTGATCATGTTTGAAGTCGCATTGTATGAAGCGTAAAATTTCTTCTTTATTTTTATTTTTTTGTTGGGCCTTTAATTCATTGAATCCTTTGACACGTGGTACCATTTACAAAATACTCAAAACGATTCTTAATCGACAAATTCAAGAATGACTTCATTTAAATTAAACTCTATGAAGAAAATAAATATTACAAATATGAAATTCAAAAAATTGATAAAAAATGAATAATAATAATAATAATAATAATAATAATTAATAATAATAATAATAATTAAAAAAAAAAAAACATGACATGGTTGGTGGAGGGCAAATGTTTTATTTCTAGGAAAATTAATCATCTTGACAAACAGTTCGGTTTTGCAAAGATACTTTAGTCTGTACCCCTCTAAAAATACAAATCCTTGGGCATCCTTGGATTAGCTTCTCTTGAAGAGGGCCCTCCTTGCAGATCTCAAAATCGAAAAAATGCTTTCACCACATGCAAGTCTAGCTGATGCCACATTTCCAGAGAGCTTGAGAAACCATGCCAGTATCACAAAATTCCAAATTGAAAATTCCTAAATAGCAGCCACCGGACTCAGGCATTACCTACCAGCATAAATTTGGGGATGTTGCTAAATATATCAAAGATTGGTTCACCGGATTCAGAAGACGGCTTAAATAATTTATGACCACAGCAAGAAGCGCGCCAGAAGAATGCACAATCTTGAGTATATTACATGCAGAAAGTAACTCCACAAACATAACCAATTTGATCCTACATGAGACAAGGACATGAAAAAAGCAGACTGTCAAATTCCACATTGTGGGAGGATACAATACAAAACTAGATGTTTAAACATCTAAATACTGTAAATGACAATATACATTTCCAAAACGTTGAAGAATGGAAGATACTATGCAAAACAATAATGGACGGAATTTTATAATTGACAAACTACAATTGTCACCTTTGTTGTTTACAATACATCCAAATCCCGTACCATCACATACTAGATGCAGCAAATAGGCAGTTTGGCTGGATCCGGAAAAAGTTGAAAAGAGAATTGAGAAAATTGGGTTGGAATGGGTCTAACCCAAATTTTTGTTGTCTTTCAGTTTTTTGGCTTGATCTTTTCTAGACCAAAGTTATTTCAAGGACACATACATCCTTGTTTCCCTCTTGTTTATAATATATTCATAATCGGTTAAATGCTTTTTATCCATGTATTTCGTGGGACCCACAAGTACCACCTACTTACCCACTACTCATTTCTATCCGGAAAAAACCACTCACCCAGGCCCAAAAACAGGAAACAAGGAGACAGGGTGACGTGTAAGTAAATGATTGAGTGCTATGTTTTTTGTTTTTTGTTTTTTCTAAACTATCAAATCCGACGCCGACACGTGCCCTCCCTGGATTTAAACCTGGATTTGAGCATGTTCCTATAGCATCTCTCTTTCTATCGACTTGTAATTTTAAACTGACTATAAACAACTCCCAAACATGCTTACAATAAAGTTTCCATCTATTTTGTAAAAGAAAACCATAACTTACCACTTTTAGGGACTTGATCGTAGTTCCTTCTAACAAAAAAGAATGCCGGTAAGCAGTCTCTTATGACTAATCAGTTGCCCGACTAACCTCAAGATGACTCCACACTCTAATAAAAAAGAGTTCTGTAATTGTACATTAACTTCAAGCACCATATATGTTATTTCTTCTATTCTATAAAAAATAAATAAAACTGTTTCAATTCCCAATTACTCAGTTTAGGGCTTACATTCCTTCAAACTGAAACACCAAGTTAGAACCTTATCTTACCACCTTTCAGGGGAATTTATTGTAGTTTCTTTGAACAGAAATGAACTCCAGTAAGTAGCGACTATACATCCTTACACTAAAAAAGAGTTTCACAAGTTATTAGAAGCATACGTTGCAAAACTGTTTTGGATCCACAAAAACTCATTTTTAACCCTTGTAGTCAGCAGATTAAAAAACCTAACCCAACATGCCCAGTAGAAATTAGTAAACCAATGTCACCAACCCATAAAAATGTTAGCAGATAGCTACGATGTATTGGTTCCAGTTCCATTTCCAGATTGCCATCATTAATCATACAAGTTACAACCATCCCTACAAAATTCAAACTCACGAAGAGGCTGATGAGTAAAAGATGCAAACGAGTCAGAAAATGATAATCAGAAAACACCTCATATGCAGCATCACCTTTAAATTGTCATCCATCATCTGCCCAGCACCACTCTGTAGTTGAGGATAAGGTCTTCAGGTTTCTTCCATATGTAAGCCCGAACAGTGGCTAAGCTCATGTCAGGGGGTAATACCTGGGAACAACAGAAGTTCATTTACTTGCAAGGGAAAAAACACAATCAAGAATATTATGCACAAAACCAATATCTCAGATTGGAAAAGTGCATTCATAATCATTAACCCAGAGATGAATGAGTTGAACGGGAGGAGAAAAGGGGGAAATAAAGGAACAACAAACTGCACTTAGATAAGATTCGTCATAAGCCCCCATATTCTTACATTATGGGAGCAATAACTTTGCCAATTCATATCATTTAGAAACATTCAAGATTTCTTAGGCGCATGTAAAGTTAGTAGTTCAGGTGAATCTTTAAGCATGATACTCATCCAACAGTCGAAGGTAAAAATAACATAATATTGAGTTTCACAAATGCAAAAGCTTTCAAATCTCTCGTTTCAAGTACTTAAACCAGGTTTTTAGAGTATACAAGATTTCCCAGATAGCGCAAACTTGCCTGGTTATTACACAAGATCTCTATAGAAGGCTTCAGTTTTTGTCGAGACTTCAGTCCAGACCAGAAAGACCCATCTCCTCCAACAGCTGGATGCGAAATCTGACCTCCAGGTATCCCAGGGGCAAAAGCTCCATCCGCATTCATACTATCCAATGGCTTATCGAGAACCATTTTTTCTATCACATAGTTGACAACCTAAAAAATAAATTGGTGCAATCTTATATCGATGAGTCATCTGCTGCTCCCATCTTTTGTCTCCAGATAATAGTTCAAAAGAAGGGCAAAACATAAATACAAGTTAGGATATTATTCCAAGGAAGCCATGTTCATCCCAAAGACTGAGGGCAGGCTCTATAAAACTTTTTCTTTTGGCTGGATCGCATTACAAGGACATTCTATCCTTGGGCCAAGCGTTTTTTCTAGCAGTTTTGGCAGGGGTTTTTGATTCCTAGACTATACCATTTAACATCTCAGTTGACCACGTTTGCATGGAAATAATCAAAAACTGGAATGGACAACCATGTTAGGATACCTTATTTAGCACAAATGTTAATGGGGCATTTAATTTCACATGGTTTGAACATCCTAATAATGATGACTGTGAGCATTCAAAAGGTGGACCTTAATTACCAGACATATGGTTAGTCTAAGAAAGATGCCATTAAAATGAAGTACCTATAGTGGCTCAATTATTACTTCCTGTAACTTCAAAAAGTATAAACTTCTCGTGAGGTGTAACTGGAAGATTTTGAAGGGGAGAGATCCATTGATGAAATCTTTAGACTATACATTTATCATTTCTGAATGAAATTGGTTGAATCTGAAATAAATTAAATGACCCTTTATGAATTCCCAATGATGGTATCCAGTTATAAAAAACATACATCAAGTTATAAGTAGCATGCGATATTGAGAATTAAAATACTAGCATTGAAACACCCATTTCCAAAGAAGATGCATGTCATCCAAATGGCCTTAACAGCGAACACTCTTTTAGTTAAAAATCAAAAGATGGCTGACAAACATGCTAAGCATGTTCTTTAATACTAGTTTCACAAGTTGGACTTATGCTATCTAGTGAAAGTTCTTACTTTATGTATTCTCAAAATGCGAGGGGCACTAAGTTTTCCTTGTGTGAGAATCTGCACTGTAGAACCTTCACATGGGTGCAAATAGAAGCTACATCTGCAGAAAATGAGAGACTTATACAGTAACAGACATACCGCAATAGGTAGCAGCACGAGATGTAAAAAAGATGACAACTAAGATTAATACAGTTAGAATATAATAATTACAAGTGCTTTTATTCGGACTGCTTGGCGAAGAACTACTTTTGTTTGCCATCGCGCAAAAATACAAATCAGAAGGGCCAGAAAAGTTGGAAATCAGACAAATTCAAATTTCAAAGGAATGGTAAACAGAGAGAATAGGGAGATGGAAATAACAATAAGTACGGAAATTAACTAAAAACTTTTCTGCAGATACAGATCGGATATAAAAGACAAAGCACAAAATTAAAAAAAAAACAACCAGCAATCAGAAACAAGTTAATTGACTTGGTAGAAAAAGCGAGTACGTTTGAAACGTTATGTGTTTAAGAGAAACAAAATAGATGTGAAACAATGAGGAACTGGTGTACGTGTGAGCAAAAGTTAGAAGGCAGCAAAACGTTGTTCATGATATTTGAAAAACTTTTTAGCATGCCTTGCTAGAAATCTACATGCTAGAAATCTAGATAAACAAGATTCCTTATTGACAAAGTTCATGAAACATGCAGGTCAAAACCAACTTGGGAAAGAAAGAATAGTGATAGATAGTTACTTGGTATTTTCCCTGGGAGGCAAGCGATTATTTAATACACAATCCAGAACCCACCATGGAAAGTCTTTCTCGTCTTCAGTTCCATTTAGGTCAGTAATTTTCTTTCTCCATGGACCTCCTTGAGAGCCCTCAGTAACGATGGAAGGAGGGGAAGCTGCTGAAAATTCAAATGGTGGATACACAACATGGTCATTTTCACCGGTACCATCCCCCTCAATTCGAGACAAGGCAAATGTCCTTGCACATGTATCCTTCCCAGATGGGATTTCTCCATTTGCTGAAGCTTGAGATCCAAATTTCTGCCTTCTTTTACTTAACCAATGAGACAACAGCCCTTTAAGGGTTTCTCGTGCCAAATTAACCTACATCATTGTGTAAGCCAATCACAATTAATTTTTAAGCACAAAACGGGGAAAAAAACCTTCTGAGCTTTTAACATATGCTACTCATAGATTAATTCCAATTATCATTAGAAGTAAAATAAAATTTGCACCAAGTCAAGCTCTAGTTTGCAAATCCAAAATCATCTAAGCAAATGTAAGGTGAAACTGAAGTGAGCACAATCATCAGCCTGGAATGAACAGGTCACATCAATTTGAATATGAAAATTAACATATTAAAATTGAATAACTTTGTATGGAAACTACTTCAAAAGTTAGAGATTATAAAACCTTACAGCAAAAACATGTAATATCATACTACTAGAAATAGACTAAAGTTTTGCAGGAGAAGCAAATGAAGATAATTCTAATCAGAAGTACCTTGTCATCCTCAGGCTTCCCCGTAATGTTCAGGTCAGTAGAATACATCTCAGCAGAAAAGCATTGTGGGGTTTCTAAGTGCACCGATAAACTCCCAAGCCTAGTATCTATGGTATACCATGAGGGGATGCTTACCTGAATAAACAAACTAAGTCAAAAGAATGTTGAGGGATGCTTATCTGAATAAGTAAAATAAGTCAAAAGAATGTTGAGGAAGAACTTGGACATTGAACATAAGATAGTAAATTGTACCATCTCAAATAATTCTTCTTTCTTCTTATCAAACGAAACCTAAATAAGCAAAGTAAAATAAGTTCAGAAGCATAGCAATATAGAAAGTTAGAGCAAAAGCCCTGAAAAGAATCTGCCACATTATCATTGGACCAACCCACCCCATCTTCCCAAGACAATCTGCAGTAAAACAAATGTGAAGTCCACAGCACATCACTAACCTTTCCATAGTTTTCAATCACCATACCCTTTGTAATTTCCCATAATTTCACAGAGCCAGCAGTATCCTTGAAACGGCACAACCCAGATATATAAATGACAAATTTATGGACGAGAAAGAAAAACTATATATTGGCTCATATAAATAAACAATCATGTTACCTTAGTCAGGACATGTCTTCTATTGTTTAAAATCTCATGCTGCACCAACGCCGGGATTCCAGGAATGCTAAAAGAAGGTTCTCTAAAAACAGGAACCTACACCATCATTGAAATGCCAGTTGCTTAATTAGGCCAATCACATCCAACTTCCCTAAATTAAAAAGGGCCCAATGGGAGGGTAAAGATTTAGGAAAAACATGCCAAGAATCTCAATGCTTGTAATAATGTTTGATTGTCTGAAAAGTCAAGTGTAACACAAAATTTTGGTCAAAAGAAAACATGCACAAGCTTCATATTAGTAAAAACAGTAGTAGCTAACAATATTCGGCACTTAGGGACATTAGTCATCAGAGATTACTGCAATCCGAAAGGCAAATAGATCGAGAACGCAAACTAAAAGGCATGGCATAAAATCCATTATTTGCCAACTTTTTGGCATGACATTTCTTACTTTCTGCACTGGATAAAGTATCAAAATGTTTGACCTATTGCAGATTTTTCCAATCTCTGGTAAATTTCCATCCAAGAAAGAAGACTGAAGCTTCATAAAGCAACAACTCTTTTGCTCAAAGTTTAATCCAACAGTACAGGAGGTAGGGTGCAGTTCTTTAACACAAGTAACATAAAATTAGTTAAAAGTAGAAAAAGAAGGAATAGTTGACTCACAGGTGCAGAGCCTTCCAGTGAAGCCTTTGCCCTTGAAAATGACAAGTTTCCAGCCAAGAATGAACCGCCTCTTTGGAAAACTTTCATGGGATTATGTGCTTCAGATGGCCATCTGTCCACAGAAGAATCTGTTGTAGCAACCCAAATACTGTTGTCATGCAATGCCAATCGCGAAATGGGATGTTCCTTTGTACAAAGTAAAACACTTTCTCTTGTTTCCAAGTCTGTCATGTATAACTGGAAGTACAGTAAGAAAGTCAGCTTCAAGAAGATGGGCAAAGCAGAAAAATGGAGATGGGATGCAAATCTTCATATTGGTAGATTTGTCAAGATGTACTCACAGAACTGTCTCTTCCACCACTATAAACATGACTAAATGCTGGCGTGCTAGCAAGTGCCCATACAGAATCTGTGTGCACGGCATAGGAATGCACACAACGCTGCTGACCAAGATCCCAAAGCCTGCAAATATTTAAGCAAAAAAAGCAGCTAAATATACGAGGAATGACTGATGCAACGATATTCATACAATTGCATAGTACAACTTTTTGCAGCTCTGTAATTCCTTTGTCAATACTCCATCCGATCCAGTGAGTACAAACAAATAAAAAGATGAAACATAACCTTTCCACAACATACAAAAAACCCTCAAAGCCAAGTTCTGCTAACCAAACACAAATGAAAATCTTCAACAAACAGGAAACATCAAAGACAACAACAAAAAATAGACATAGTATTGAGAGTTCACGAACTTATATATTAACAAAATCTTATAAAAATTTCTTATATATTAACAAAATCTGATCACGGTAAAATCTGGCTGAGATATATCAGTTAATAGTGTAAGTGTTATTCAATGTAATTTCTAATTGTCAA
>CAIGRF010064583.1:0-38340 GCA_903798235.1 Fraxinus ornus
TATTTGTTGTTCAAGGGATGAGATATTTACCTCGTTAACTTGTTTAGAAGGGGATCAAATCTAGTGCCAAATTGTTGAGAGTTGGTTACCATGTTTGCAATCAAGTTCCTCGCTCCTTCGAGGGTTTTATCCACCAAAGCTCCTCCATTTGCAGCGTTAATCATGCTCTTTTTTGTGGGTAGAAGACCTTCATAGAAGTAGTGGATGTAAAGTTGCTCACTAATTTGATGATGGGGACAACTTGCATACAATTTCTTGAACTGCTCCCAATACTCATGTAGGGATTCTTTGTTATCTTGTCTTACACCAAGATATCCGTCCTAATATTTGCTACCCTCGAAGTTGGAAAATATTTATCCAAACATAACCTCTTCATTCCATCCCATGTGGTAATGCTTCCAGATGGCAGATAATAGAGTCAATCCTTAGTTGAATCCTTCAGAGAAAATGGAAAGGCTTTCAGTTTAATCTGTTTATCAATAATTCTCGTGGGTCTCATACTCGTGCAGACCACGTGAAACTCTTTCAGATGTTTATGAAGATCTTTACCTGCAACACCATGAAAAGTAGGCGAAAGATGTATTAGTCCAAATTTAAGCTCGAATGTAGTAGCAACATCTAAATTAGGAAAAGTTATGCATAGAGGTTGATGAATCAAATCAGGGGCTGCAAGCTCCATTAAAGTCCTATTTTTGGTCATGATCCTTCAAAATCAAAATCTCTTGCAAATAGGATATTGGGATTGAGATAGCTTTTTTCAAGATTCTGCCGAATGTCACTTCTGAACCTGCACAAGGTTCTTTCTAATTTCGGATCGTACTGTAAAGCACCCTGATTAGAAGATCGAGTTGCGGGCATAAACAAATAGAACAAATTAAAAAGAAGATAGAGTAAGAAAATAAATAAAATCTTATGCTAAAATTCCTAAAAACAATAAATTGCTTAAAAACCTAGAAAATTATGATTTTTTTTTCAAAAATAAAATAAACAACTAAAGAAGCACAAAAATAAATTAGCACCACTCCCCAGCAACGGTGCCAAAAATTTGGTGTGTGCTGTCGTAGGCACCCAAAAGTAATACCTTAACCTCTAAACTAATGTAGTAGTGGAAGTAGGGGTCGATTCCACGAAGAGCATATAATTCAATATTTTATGCTCCGTACAATAATTGGGGGGATTTTGTTTGTAATGAAATCAATCCTATAACCAATAGTAATGTAAATTATCGAGTTGTATTAAATCAATAAAACGAACCTTGATCTAAGTCAGCTTCCACCATTGAAAATTTATAACCAATCATCGATCCACAAAGAATAATCAATCTACATTTTCAATATTCACCGTTAGAATTAATTTCTATTTCTCCTTAATTTCAGTTAGTCAGAAACCAACATTCTAATTAACCCTAATTATTAAATAACCTCAAACCAGCGCTCAAGATTCAATTTAATAACAATTTTACACAATAGAGAAATAGATGAACTAGATAACACAAACTCCAGCGGTCGTATTCAATCTGTTTAAACATTCTTCTTAAGATTCAAAAACCTCTATCACAGAAAATTGTCAAATCCTAGTGCTTCACAAGTTAAAGGAATCAAACAATTACGGATTTGAAATTTAACCTAGCTATAAATCGTAATACATGAGAAACTAATAGATCTTTTTAGTAATCAAGCATGGCATCCATATAATTACGTGCAGAAGAACATTCAATACTAAAAATATAGATTAAACAATGAAACTAGATGGACCTCACAGTTATAATGTTTCCAATGCTTTGGTATCCTTCGATCAAGCACCAATAATTAGTTACACATGAAAAATCTAAGAATAAAAGAGAGAAAAATAGTTAGTAGGTGTTCTCCCTCGTTCTGGACATCTTCTAGGGTTTATAAAGTGTAGATAGATTTGTTTCCATAAGTGTTTGATTGAAATTAGGAAATCGAAAAATTCGTATCGGGAATGAACCATGCGGCTGCATGGTAGTAAGTCATGCGGTCACATAGAACATTGAAAATGGACCTTGAAGTTCGCTGAACGCCTCTTGCGGCCGCATGGAATTAAAGCCATACGACCACATGGTTTTAAATAATTTTCACTGGACAACTTTCAGTATTTTGTTATATCTTCCACTATCGATGTCTGATTGAGACAATTCAAGATAGGTTGGAAAGCTAACTCAAAAGGATACAATTTTTCTTCAGATATCATCTTCCAATTCGATCGTTGCCATGTCAAAAATGGGTCTTAATATGAGGTTGAAAACCAGTGTATAACTTTTCGATTGGAAATTGATGTGTGATCATACTTTGACGATATTTCATCCCTTTGACGTCTTCTTTCAACCAATTGACTCCTAGTACTCTCAAATCTTCATCATTTTGTTCGACATAACTTTTATATATTTGCACATTAGTCCTTTAACTTTCATTTCTTTTCACTTTGGTCCATTTTCACCTATTTCTTCCAAATTATGCCATCTCCATTAAATTGCCACCTAAATCAAAATATGAGATTAATAAGTACATTTTAGCACAAAATAATAATACGAGCGCATAAAATAAGGAGGGAAAAATATGCATTTTACATTCCTATCAATAATTCACTGTCTCAACTGCTAATACCTACTTATGTGGGTTCTTCTATGTGTCGCTAGTTGCGATCTGCCCCACCCAATTTTCTAAATTCTATATAGAGTCTTACTAGTTCTGTATTGTAGTCTTAGTGTTCGTAATGTACTTAACAAGTAGATCTTCCAAGGATACCCTCTTCTCTTGATGTTGCTGAATCACTCGTAGATTATCCTTCATTTGATAACTTTGATCCGAATTATCAACCAAAGTAAAGTTGGGATGTTTGTTTAAACCCGGATGGTAGTTGTTAAGTTAGGGCCCATTTTTCTACCTTTGACAATCATGTACATAGCTTACCTCTGCAGGCTGACCCATGTGAGATATGCTAACGGATGGCAGTAATATGATTTACCCCCACAACTTGCGTAAATCGGTGCTGCTTGATGTACCATGTTCATAACTGAGTTAGAATGTCAAATGTCTTCGTCATTGCTTCCATCTGTGCCGCTAACGATGTCACTCTATCAACATTATGCATACCAGTTGCCTTCATCAAAGCTTCCTTGTCGCTCAGCCACATAGAATGGTTCTCTACTATTCTCTCTTACAATTTGTGAGCAACATCAACGTCCATCGTCATTACTTATCCATTCGCAGAAGTATCTACCATGTTCTTGAATTCTTAGCATATTCCATAGTAAAATACGTACACTTGTGCTTGGTTAGGAATGCCAAGATTGGGGTACTTCCTGAACAAGTTTTTGTACCTTTCACATACCTCTACATAGCTCTCAAAGTCCTTCTATTTAAATTTGTGGATTTCTTTCCGAAATTTGATGGACTCGAGATAGTGGAAAGAACTTCATTGTGAAATTTTGCACCATGTCATTCCACGAAGAAATGCTCTTGGGAGGTAACACAAGGACCCACTCTCAATTAAACTTGGTGAATTTAATATAGAGCTTAATCTCTAACCTTTAATCAAAGCACAAGCCTTGGTGGACTTCATAAAAGAACTCACCCCAAGTCCTCGGGGTTAGGGGATACTAGTTTGACCAACATTGTGGGCATTTGGGAAATATATATAGATGGTACATCTAACTCCTTGAGTTTAGGTATAGGGATCATAATTATCAACCTAGATAAACTCAAAAAAAATTCAGAGTGCATTCAGATTTGAATTCGAGGCTATCAATAATAAGCTAAGTACGAGGCATTGTCATGACTTTTGAACTCGGCTACAATCTTGAACTCGAACACCTAAAGGTCTTAAATGACTCAAAACTTGTTGTTGGCCAGATTGAGCGTACATTTGAAAAGAAAGACGAGAAAATGAGGTTATACTGCCTAAAAGTTCATAATCTTCAAAGGCAATTCAAAAGTTGCAAAATTTTGAAAAATGTTAGAGCTCAGAATGGTAAGGCCGATACCCTATCTAGGCGTATCTTCATGGGGGTAGATGGGCTTGACATGATAGTCCACGTCAAGTTTCTAACGCAACCTAGTATATGTGAAAAACATGGCATCGTGGCTATTGACCGTGAGCCCTCATGGATGGATCTAATAGTTGACTACAAGACTAATAGAAAACTACCAAAGGACCCTCGAATAGCAAGGGACATCAGATCTAGAACATCATGGTACTGTATGACTAGTGGAGTCCTCTTTTGAAGGAGCTTTATACTTCCATATGTTAGGTGCCTCGGACCTTTGAGTCATCGCAGGCTCTAGCTGAAGTTCATGAAGAAATTTGTGGAAATCATCAACAAACTCGAGCCTTAGCATTCAAAGTCATAAGGTATGTATATTATTGGGTATGAAGAAAGATGTATTAAACTGCGTTAAAAAATACAACAAGCGTCAAAGATTTGGCAATGTTATTATTTCTCTTTTTAAGGACCTTACCTGTATTCATCACTTAGGCCCCTTTTGAAAATTGGTGGACATCCTAGGACTTTTTTTGTTGCTCGAGGTTAGTTGAAGTTCCTCACTATAGTAGTGGAATATTTTACCAAATGGACAATGGCAGAACCCTTAGAAACAATCTCAGAGCCCGAACTTAAAACATTTATCTAGAAGTTTATTGTATGCAAGTTTGGGCTACCTAAGGTACTCATAACTGACCGTGGTAGACAATTTAACAACTCCCGATTTAGAAGTTTCTGTACCAACTTGGGATTGACTATCATTTGAAGTCGGTTTCACTTTTTCAAAGCAATGAGCTCATCGAAGTAACAATTTTATTATATTGCAAGACCTTTGGACAAGGATTGGGGATGATAAGGGCGCTTGGCAGGATGAGCTATCCTCTATCCTTTGGGTTCATAGAAAATCTCACAAAACAACAACGGGAGAAATTTCCTTCATGCTAGCCTTCAGTTTTGAGACAGGAATCCCATTTGAAGTTAGCCTACCCAGCCTCAAAAGATTCAACTTTGAGGTCGAGGAATGCACTACTGAGCATCTGGACCACTTTAAAGAAGTCCGTGAACAAGCTTTCTTAAGGGTTGCTTCCTATCAAAACAAATCAACAAAACACTTCAACATCAAGGTGAAGCCCAGAAGATTTAAGGTTGAGGACCTGACACTCAGAAAAGGTAGAAGTAGCCAGTCATGCCTCTGGCAAACATGGGCCAATCTGGGAAGGACCTTTTGAAGTAATATGGCAAGTCTGTAAAGGAGTGTACAACCTTCGACCTCGGAACACAAATAATTTGAAGATTTATTACAAGTAGTTAGCCCCCACCTTACTTAGTAATTTCCTTAGTTTTTTCTTCATGTTTTTGCTTGGGCTTGCTTGCCCCATTTGCTTTTATTATTCCGTTGGTCGGGCTTACATGCCCATGTTTACTTTCTAGCAAGGACAAGTTTGTTTTGATTAGTAGTCATTAGGATCTTAGCCCAATGAAGTTCATGTTTCTCTATTCTTAATAATGCTCAAATTTTGCCATGTGCAAGCACCTTAAGCCTTGCCATTTGCAAACACCTAAAGCTTTGTCCCCTTCCCCCCATTCAACCACCAACAAATTTCAAACATTATAAAGTCATAAAAATTGCGAACTAAAAATCTCGAACCTTAAATACTAAATACTTAGATTACTTTTGTCAGGATCTAATATTTCAAATACAATAACCTCTGGTTATATTTGGTCAAAACAGTTTGAACATCCTCGAGGTAGCAAATTTTAAAACACCTCGAGTTATAATAATTCTTTCAAGTTTTAACACCTTTGATATTTTAATCATTGAACAAAGTTGCTCATGTTTAAAACATCCTTATATAAATGTCCTCAAGTTATTAACTTGTAAGCATTAACAAAGTTGATTATCTAAACATCGAGTCACTTTCTTCATCGGGGTTGTAACTTGTTCATTTTTAACAATAGAAAGGATCGAGGTTGCTTAAATGATGAGTCAATACGAACAACGGGAATAAGGTAAAAAACACATTAAAGGTCGAGAACAACATTTGAATTCAAGCAACAAAAGTTTAGTACATTATTATAAAAAGATGGAACGGGGTTGGGGTATCTAGTCTAGGTCTTTAGTGCTATGGGGCCTACTAGCATCTTCATTATCATCTCCGACCTCAACGTCTTCATCGTTAGCCTCGACCTCTTCAAATTCTGAAAGTTCGAAATTCAACCTCGATCTCATCGCCTTTTTCATGTTACTCCTAGCGTTATCCCGCTCCTTCTAAAGGAGCTTGCGCTCAGCCTTAAGCCCAAAATTCATTTGTCACAATGCTAAAAAAATTTCACAAGCCCGATAACCTTGTGGGACTCGTCCATCCTTTGTAGATCAAGGTCCCTAGCTACGTTAAACGTCTTCAAATAAAAAATTTATTAGGACTTGGGAGAAGAACTTCCAAAATAAAAGATAGAAATGCTATTGAAAGATCAAGCCTACCTGACAGCATGACATCGAGCATCTTAAGACCATTGTTAAACCCGACCTCAAATGATGCTCGGGATCAATGCTCAATGTTGGTAGTCTTCCAATATTGAGTCTGGGGTCATCCTTGAGGTCGATGACCTCAAGAACATTCTGGGTCTAACCACTCTTCACGATTGTCCTCGAGAGTGGCGAATTGATAATAGATCGATTGTCTGAGCATCTTCTTTCCTTTCTTTGGTCTCGAGGCTTGAGCTGTCGGAGCTAGGGGCTTTTTGCAAACGGTTGCTCAAAGGTTCGTATTGTCAAAAGTCATCTCTGCAAGAAAAACACACAAAGCATTAGCTCAAGCTTACAACACGATGAAAATAAAAGATAAACGTGTGATTGTGCCCTACTTCTATTTTTAGGTCTCGGGGCTCTAACATCACTCCTGAGCATAATCCCCAACTCCTCAGCCACCGAGAATATTATGTGCTTCTTATATCTACAGGAGACTCTAGGTATATGAGCTAGGGCATATTATGCTCTCGAGGCTGAGAATCTAAGAGTATGGCCATAGGGAAAAGAGAGTTTCCTAAATCTACAAAAGTACTACATGATCCCGAAGAGCTACTATTAGACATTTTTCCTAAATTAATATTTATAAATACTCTAAGTCTCGAACTCTTACCCCAGTAAGCACAAAGTACAAGAACTATTTAAAATCTCAAGCTCAACCTTGCAAGAGAGAAATTTCAGAAAGTAGAAAGTAACAAATGATGGGAGGAGATCGGTATTTATAAGCTCCTGGAGATGCTCAAAGGTCACCAAATCTTGACCCTCAATCCTACACTACGTGTTAGGCCCCAATTTTTAATACACCTTGAGATGTTACCCACAATAATTTTCATGTATTTAAAATGCGGAAATGAAATTCTATTTTTCTAAATAACAAAACATTCATAAATTTAAATTCAAATCATAAAATCATGTATTTAAAGCAATTCAAACATTCTCTAATTAATAAATTTGCTAATAATGTTATTGGGCAAAATGAACTGATAAAAGTAGAACATAGTATTATTCTCATAGGTTGAAATCCATTGGCAGTTCGCTGCACCATCCCATCACAGATCCAATCAACCCGAACTAATCTGTAAAATTTTGTAAGAGTGAGTATTTTGAAAACACCCTGTAAGATACGTGCAGTTTCCGTATACAATTATATGTAATAAAATAAACAATTCATACCACTCTTCACATTTCTCATTTCTCATTTATGGAGTATATCGGTAATCAAGCGAGATACCCATGTCTTCACATTTCTCATTAGGTCGAACCCGAAGGTCCAATGACAATTCATGCATAAATTATTGAACACAAAAGCATAAGGAAACGAACAACTTTGCACAAAAGTATCTTACATTGACTGATGAAATGAACTTTTGATATAAAAATGTACTTAGAATTTACAGCTGTTCTCTATATGAAAACTGATGTGTCAAATTCTATGTGGTGAATTGTGAGATATGAGCACACTATTTATATGGAAAAATACAGCAGTTGAGTCATAATATAACTCTGATAAAACTCATATTTTTCTAACTCGATAAGAATGAATTTTTATATTGTTGAAAGCATTTATATAAGACTAGGATACGTTTTTAAATACCGTGACAGAAAATAGAGTTGTATTCCATATAGATAAAGGACAATAGCACTACTCATAGATGAAACACAAATTTCAGTATGCACGTGTAACACAGGTATAAGCCAGTTGGAAGAAACCAAAGTGGATATGGTTAAACATTTTTCAAATGGTCAAACGTGATTAGATAAATAAAACATTATATTATTTTGCTAATTATCTTAAAAGGTAATAAAAAATCATATATTAAATACTTTTCTTTGAATTGAAATAACTTGGGCTTAACTTATTAAAACTTACATTTTCTCGAGCCCAAAATACATGATTAAATACGAGCTACAAAATGAGCCTAATATTGATACACAAAATCTCGTTTTATCAAAATCTAATTATTTAGCCCATATAAAAATAAGCATTTAAAACTTACTCCATTTTAGTCCTCAAACTTTCAAAATATAACATAACAAACAAATAAATTTTATTCTAAAATTTCGGGGTGTTACACTATGTGTCACTCATCCAGCTAAAATCATACATGACTCATCAATGCCCATGCTCGAGTTGCTGCACCCTCGCATGACGAACTTGACCTAAATCACATAAGGAATATAGCTCGAACTCAGAGCCCCTGATCCCTAAGGCACTTGTTGCATCCAAATGTAACCTCGAGCCTCAGTTTTAGGTGCACGGGTGCATGTGATAGATACAATTCTCGAGCATGAACTTACAAAGGTTTATCCCAAGTACTCTCACTACAACAATGTAAATGTTTACTATAAACAAATGGTCGGGTATTCTCCCTGAGCACCATGAGAGGCCCATGTAAGCATTTCAAACCATGTTTTCGTCAGGATTATTCATCATTAGTGTCTAGGTAAAAGTATCCTCCACGAATGGGTTGAACGTTACATGGAATTTGATGATTGGAGGAAAGTGGTTAACGACAAGTTTAAGTCTTCAAGGGATTAATAAAAATCGTACAAATGCATGCTTGGGAAACGGGGCACATGGGGTTCAAGAAAACATGTCAAAGTACAAGTTTCAAGTTGGGCTCGGAAGAAAAAACCAAATGGATCAACTCGGTTCAAGCAGCAAACAAGTAGCGTGGTTGAAAATGTGCATAACTTTCAGTTCGGGTGTCGGATTTTCGCCCATGAGTACAATCCGAAATCATCACGGAATTCTGCACAAGAAAAATGGGGTGTCAATTTTAATACTGTGCAATCACATAGTGTAAAATGAATGCGACCGCATATCTATCTACCGAGATAAAATTGAAGGCTAAAGGATGAACTATGTGACTGCATTGAAATGTACTATGCAACTGCATAGTACATTTTCATGGTGAAATCTTCTTTTTCCGCAAAAGTTTCCTAGTTGTATTAAAACACTAATTTTTGATATCTTTGTAATCTTTTAGGAATTTGAATACATTTTTACTAGGTTTTCTAGCCATTAGTATAAATAGGACTTCAATATTCAATATATGGACCTTTTGACAATTTGAGATTTTATACAATTAAGAGGTATTGTGATTTCAACCATTGTTCTTCATTGAACACTTTGAACTTATCAAGTTAATTCTTGTGGCGTTCAACATCGGGTGTGGATCAATGTGTTGGGTAATCAAGAGGTAATTCAAACACTATTTTTGTTTGGTTGCTTGATTCATTTATTCTTGGTTCAAACTCAAAATTCAGCTTATTTGGGATTGAGTTCGAATTGTTCTTGAAATTTTTAAATGGAAGCATTGGGTGAAAAAAAATGGTTGAGTGGTGAGATCAATAGAGGGTAAAAGCGAAATTTGAGTGATACAAAAGTGAGCTTTGGTGAGGCAGAAATACTATAGAATCTAGGATGATGAATGAGGTGTTACAGCAGTTTGAAAGGATGCTTGGGGATGTGAACGATAAACTGGATAGGCTGGACATAAAGGTTGCTAATTTTCATCGGGGTCAACGTATAGAAGTATTCAATGCAAGAAGATAGGGTAGAAATCTTGGTGGAGAAAGTGTTGATCAAAATATGTGAAGTAGCAAAACAATATTTCTGTTATTCAAAGGAATGAGTGATCCAGAGGCATTCTTGGCGTGGGAAGAAAAAGTAGAATTTATATTTGATTCTCATGGTTACCCTGAGGAGAGAAAGGTAAAGTTAGTTGTAACTCAATTTGTAAGTTATGCTATAATTTGGTGGGATCAGTTTACAACTTCTAGGCAGAGGAATTATGAGAGACATTGAAACTTGGGATGAGTTGAGAGCTATTATGAGGAAACGATATGCACCTAGTCACTATTTTGGGTATATGAGTGATAGGCGTGAAATAAGGTTTCGAGAGGATCCTAGAAGGTGTGATGGAATTGAGAAGTCAATGGGGGATAAAATACCTATTGAGAAGCATGTTAGTAATATTCCCAATAAACCGATTAGTTTGGATTATAAACTAGAATTTTCGAAGATCCGCAACATAATTTATTCTCAAAATGATCATACCAAGGAGCAAGAGAGAAAAAAGAGAGAAAATAGTAAGGTGGCTAAGTGTGATGAAAAAAGAGAGGAGCGACAGGAAAGAGAAGAAATAGAAAGTGAAAAAGAGAGTGGAGAGCAAAAAAAAAGATGAAGAAGAGTCACTAGAGGGAGAGAGAGAAAAAAGGGTTATAATGAAAGTGAAGTTGAGAGGGGTCCTGTGAGAACTAAAATTCCCTCCCTAGTTTGGCTATTTCTATCTTACAAGTTTCTGAACATATTGGCGTCCATGGAAGCGAGCCTATTGGGATACCACCTAATCCAGGCATTAGGCATCGACTTGTAGATGACAATAACCTGCCCTACCTAAGCTTGGATATCTCTCTAATATCGGAGGTTGACTTTGTGATTCTCGAGATGAGAAAAGAGTTTCAAAGGTATTGGAAGGAATTTAGATGCCGTGGGTTGAATTATCTAGGTGAAATGATAGGAGAGATGAGTCCATTGGCAGTGTTATTGTTACAAACACCTAGGCCGAGTAAGACATGGAAGAAGTACTATAACATGCCAACGAAGGTTATTTTGGGAGCATCACGAACTTGCAAAATGAAGTCGTTGGGACGAGCACACTTGGATCTATGTGCTGGTTATTGGGTGTTCATACGGAAGATGCAGGTACGAATTCAAAAGAGGTCCAAACTGCATCCTAGAGGAGATGGACCATTTCACGTTCTTGCTATGACTGGAAACAAGGGTTATAATCTGAGCATTGAAGGTACGGATTCGAGGATGAATCCTTTTGAAGAGGGAGAGTGTGATATAATCCAAGATGGGCTGAAAGCTACATGGAATTCGATGATTGATGAAAAGTGATTAACGACTTCAAGGGGTTAATAAATGCTGTACAAATGCATGTTCAGGAAACAGGGTACATGGGGTTGAAGAAAACATGTCAAAGTACAAGTTTCATGTTGGGCTCGGAAGAAGAAACCAAATGGATCAATTCGGTTCAAGAAGCAAACAAGCAGCGTTGATGAAAATGTGCATAACTTTCACATGATAGTGTAAAATGGATGCAACTGTATACCTATCTTTGAAGGACGAACTTGAAGGCTAAAAGGACGAACTTGCGACTACATTGAAGTGTGCTATGCGACCGCATAGTACATTTTCAGGGTGAAATTTTCCTTTTTCGTGAAAGTTTTCTAATAACATTAAAACACTATTTTTTTATATCTTTGTAATCTTTTAGGAATTTGAATACGTTTTTACTATGTTTTCTAGCCATTGAATGAATGAAATATTGTTTTCTATTGCACATATTTTGATCAACACTTTCTCCACCAAGATTTATACACTGTCTTCTTGCATTGAATGCTTCTGCATGTTGCCCCTAATGAAAATTAGCAACCTTTGTGTCCAGCCTGTCCAGTTTGTCGTTCACATCCCTAAGCATCATTTCAAACCGCTGTAACACCTCATTCGACATCCTAAATTCTATACAATTTTTGCCTCACAAATGATCACTCGTGTATCACTCACTTATTGGCTTTTTCCCTCTATTAATCTCACCACTATGCCTTTTACCACTCAGTGCTTTCACCCAAATACTTCAAAGAACAAGGTAAACTCAACTAATATTGTATTCCCGTGGATTCAACCGAGTATTGATCACGAATTGTGATAGGAGAAAGAAAAGAAAAAGATGAAGAATGACTCAAAGACACGAAAGAAGTGAAAGGATGAAGAACGAATTCAATGGACTATTCAAGAACATAAAAATGAAATAAACTTTGAATGATCCTTTTTTTACTCAAAACTGAAATTTAAACTGCTGGAATTTTTCGGTAATAACTATACTTTTTTCGGATTTTTTAACCTCGGGAATTCAACTACAAATCCATCAAAACAAACGAAAATTGATTTGGACTTGTAATTAGTCAGAAAAACAACTTTGACTCTTTTTTTTTGTAATTTTTTGGGTCAAAACTCAAGAAATAAGACGGACCCAAAGAATGCGAAGAACAATGAAAGAAAAAAAGAAAAACAAGACTCAAAATAAGAAATAAAAGATATAACCTGATTATTTTGGAGTCTTGCTCTGATACCGAATGATGAGAACCACATAGCAACGAATACTATGCAATCCCACAACGATATTGACACGGAACCTAAGAACGCCAAAGAACAAAGGTTTTGTGTTTAATCCAAAAACAATGAACCAAGCAACCAATAAAATGGATTTATCGACCTCTTGATCACACGATAATTGAATCTCACCCGAATTTTAAACGCCACAAGATTGTTAGATCTTGATAAGTTCGGTGAACGCCACAAGATTGTTAGATCTTGATAAGTTCAATAAATTGTTCCATCAAGAAACAAATAAAGAAAGTGAATCTCCTTTCATTAATTCATAATCAAAACTTAATGTTTACAATGAAGAAAATAACATATTTATATGGAAACCCTAGGAAATAAGTAAAAACAGAATATAGAGTCCTAAGAACATGAAAATTACCAAAAATAAAAATTATAGTCAAAATAAACAAATCCATGGAAAAAGGAAAGTTTCACCTCGAAAATGTACTATGCGGTCGCATAGTACATCCTTCCGCCCTCAATTTTATCTCGGTAGATAGGTATGCAGTCGCATCCATTTTAGACTATACGACCGCATAGTGTTAAAATTGACACCCCTTCTTTCTTGTGCGGAATTTCGTGACGATTTCGAATTGTACTCATGGGCGAAAATCCGACACTCGAGCTGAAAGTTACGCATATTTTCATTCACGCTGTTCGTTTGCTACTTGAACCTAGTAGATCCATTTGGTTTCTTCTTCCGAGCCCAACATGAAACATGTATTTTGACATGTTTTCTTCAACCCCATGTGCCCCGTTTCCCAGTATGCATTTGTACGGCTTTTATTAACCCCTTGAAGGCTCGAACTTGTCGTTAATCACTTTCCGTCAATCATCATATTCCATGTAGCTTTCAGCCCATCCCGGATCATATCAGGTATGTTAGCTTATTCTCGTAGGACTCTACCTCCATAGTCCTAACCTTAACCAAACACCACAAATCTATAACTCCAACCAATATACATCTCTTAACCACTTTTGGACTTATCGTGCGAAGCGTACCAAATCGTTGACAAATAATAGATTTGATTAGAAGAGTTATCGTCCCACAAGAAATAAATTTCAATTCAAGTTTACTAGCTTTGTATGAAATTCGAATTATGTAACATAAAAGAGTTTTGATTTGTGATAATTCTAAATTATGCTAATAAATACGTAAAAACTTGGATTTGTATAAATGAATGGATGATTCTATTGGATTTAGAGTTCTCTATTGTTATTTATTTCAATTCTTGATTTGTAATCTAGTTATATTCATGCATTCTTGACAATTGATAAAGCTTAATATATTTAACTTTATTTTCCAATATAAATTAATTTTATTCTTATCATAACCCGAGTATAGTCTTAATGTATTTGAATGGTATTTCGGATATCTATATGATTGTAGACATAATAAATGTCATTTCTAACATATATTGCACTTATTTTAATTTTGTCACATTTTAAATTTATTGTGAGTCTCTTAATATTACAACAAACAACTAATTATCTAATTGATGGCCAAATTAAATAATACAATGGATATGCAAAATGAGAGAAATACTAAACTAAATAGATAAACAATAGGGTTTATCTTCATCCAATACAAAAAGGGGAATGGCCTAGCATGATTTTGTATAAACTACAATAAGAATAATGGAGAAATATCACTTGAATCATAAAATAATGCAAAAGGTGTTGATTTTCAAGTCTAATGTTGAATTATTCAATATTTTGATGCAATTGACTCAATTCTTACTGGGGTTTGATCTCCTCTCTCAAAATATGCAAATGGCATCGTGTTCTTGATGAATTTGATGATATTATTGTGTACAAAGAAGTAAGAGAGAGTTTTCCAATATTTTGGCCAAGTTTTGTATTTATAGGAGTCCAAAAATCAAGTCAAATGCATGAAGTCTCACCCGCGGCATATGAGCAGCATGACAACATGAGCAATTGAAAAGGCTCTCGGTACAGATTGGCCAGCACCGGCTTTCTTCACATTTTATTGGAGCGACCGCGTCCATGAACTATTAGCGAGATTTCAATTTAGTCCCTAGTTTATGATTCTTGTTCATCTTGAATCCCTTTTTAATGCCATTTTAATCTTTCAGTTTCCAGTTGCGTCCAATTGAATCCAAGAAATTTTCAATCATCGATATTAAGTTTGATTCAACTATTGGAGATGTGAAATTTAGTCCTCAAACTTTAGATTTCATTATTTTTGCCTGTTTTCATTTAATTGTCTAATTCCACCAACTTACCTTGAGTTTTACATACCAAACGAAATTAATATAAAATTAAGTCATAAGTTATCAAGATTAACAACAATTGATATCAATTAATGGCTCCAATGAGTGTATGAAATAAACTTATCAAACACCCCCTAAATTTTAAAGATTGTTTGTCCACAAACAAAATAGACATTGACTTAAAAAAATTTAAACAAACATAGGTAATCTACCTATGTTTACAGGATTGGAATTTTTGTAATAAAAAATATAAACTGCTTCAAAGTTACATTGCTACTACAAAACTAATGTGTGTGTAAAGATTCATGCAAAACAATATAAATTCATAAAGTGATTCAAATCTCAACCCTCCATGGTCAATTTTTTGCTTTCATCTCTCGTGAGATGCATACCCTTTTAACTATTTTCCTAAAATGTGATCTGAGGTTCAATTCTCTTAAAAAAAAGTGTTTGGAACTTAACCTTAACATGTAGTATGTTAATTTTTTTAAAAAAATTTTTATTGCTTTTACACATCTCATGTACGAACTTTCTCCATTAAATTTTTTAAATGATCCTTGTATGCTGCTTTCGATCTATGACTATAGGGCACCAGATTTTAAATACCCATATAGGCTAAATTACTCGAGTCACAAAGGCTACAAAGAAGCATTTCACAAGAAGACCTTATTTTGTCATGATTAGTGCAATGCCCCTTATTAAACACTTATTCTCAATAATTGACCCCTAATTTAAGATTTTCACCTAATTTTCATTTTATTGGCTTTAGAAAATCCACCCAAGATTTAGCATATATGGATTCTGCATTTATTTCAATATCTCTCTATAGTAGCTCAATCACCCTTAAACTATCTTAGAATTCGTTTAAGTGTGTATAATTTAGTGGTTATTTGGGTTTAGCATTTCACATCTACTACTTTTAACCTATTCAAATTTAGAATCAAATTATTCTTTCATCATACAAAACAAAAATCGTATCCGCAAAAATATCAAAATTCACATGAACAAGCATAAATCAATCCCAACATACAACTTTTCCATATTTTATAATCTAATATATGGTTCCAAACATATGCATCACAGTAGACAAGTTTATTTGATTCACACAAGCACATAAAAGAAAAAATAAAGCTGAAAATAAATTATTTCTTGAATTTTCAAATATTTTTTTTGGATTTTTTTTTTTTTGGCACACGAACAAGCTCACAAAATAGTAAAAATGGATAACAAGTCCATATTTTTTCACACTCAAACTTATAACAGACATTGCCTTTAATTTCTAAAAACACAACAAGCAATATATAAATATTAAAAGTAAAGGAGAGAACTAAGTACTCCCCTGGTATAAATCTGTAGGTGGTGGATGGATTAACTTGAAAGTGTTGGATCACTATATCATTTCCCTTTTCTAGTGTGTTCATATGTTATGTTCCTTCAAAATAAGAAAAAACAAACATAATATTGAACAATTTATATTAAGCTCAAACACAGCTCAAAGGGGAATATGAGGATAAAGATACTTTATAATACTAAAAGAAATAAAAATTATTAATCTATCATCTAAAATGAAAAATAAATTGAAGGAAAGAGAATTTGGTTGATTACCAATAAGTGCTTGTTTGTAGTCATTAGCTTGACTTTGATGTTTATTCGTGGTGGCTTGAAAGAGAGTTTTCAACCTTGCATCAGATGTACTGGTCGTTCTTTATTTCATCTTGGGGCCTTTAGATTATAATATTTCCATTGTTGTCCCACCCAACCAATGCACCTTCTTCCTTCTTGTTCTTGTGATTTTTGCAATGGTCTATCATTTGCACTCATCAATGTTATGTGATTGCTTGAACATTCATGGTGAAGCTTTGTTATTTTTCTTCCACCCTTAAGATTAATTCATTATTTTCAAAATTCATTAATACACGTGTAGCTGTTAATAATAATACCTCCAAAATTAATGGTATATATTGAGCATCTATATCAAGGATGATGAAATTAGTTGGAAAGAAGTAATCACCAACTTTGATGAGCATATACTCCACCACTTCATAAGGATGCTTGAGTGTTCTACCAGCCAACTAGAGGATTATTAAGGTTGTTTTTGGATCTTTCAATCCTAATTTCTTGTAGATAGACAGTGACATCAGATTAATACTTGGTCCAGAATCAATTAAAACATTTAAATAATGTGAATTTCCTATGGAGTAAGGTACATTGAAACTCCTTGGAACTTTTAGTTTAGGAGGGGGCTTATGTTGTATAATTGTTCTACACTCTTTTGTCAACTATTGTTTCATCTTCTTGTAGCTTTTTCTTCTTAATCGACATCTCTTTCAAAAACTTAATATAATTTAGAATTTGTAGAATGGAGTATATGAAAGAAATATTGATGTGTAGTAAACTAAGGGCATCCAAGAACTTTTTGAATTGCTTCTCTAGCTTATTATTATTCAACATTTGAGAGAATAGAACTAGAGATATGTATTTATTGATAGGATCAGTTGTCTTAACCTATGGAATGTTTGATTGGTTTTCTTGATTAACCTTCACTAATTTTTCAGACTAAACCACTTATTCTTCACTCATGGTTGGTACCTGATTCTCCTCGGTACTTTTCTATTTTTAGAGTGATTTTTGGAAATTGAACTCTACTTCTTATTGTGATGACCATGACTTGTTCCTCATTAGGATGTCTTTAAATAGGTGGCACATAAAATTGAATAAAGGTAGCAGGCTTGATTGATGGTGCCTCAATAATTACATAATTCACAACTTCATCTACTAATATCTATTCCCGTGGGTTTTTCTATGTCGTTGTAGGGTACCCAGAATTCTATTGGACAATGCAGCTACTATCTTTCCCATCTGAGTTTTCAAATTTTAAATTGCAACCTACTAATTTTGAAAATTAGTCTCATATTTGCAATGTACTTGATTATGCCCAAAGAATAATGCGATAGTTATAGCACAACTTTAGGGTGTCGATTCCACAAGGAGATGGGAAAAAATGCTCAAAGGATAAAAAATGGATGAATTTTCCTCTTCAATGTGTAGTAAAATTCAATGTTTAAAATGTGAAATTAGAATCAATAACTTGAGGTAGTGAAGCGTCGAAATTCCCTCAATTGGATTGGGTCGATCACATCAATTATTCATTTTATAACTAAATTAGAGAATTTTCATCTCAAATCTCTAATTGGAGGATTTATCGTGAAAGCCAATTTAATTCACAAATATAATCCTGAAATCTAGACTTATGATATATTCACACAATTTTATTGGAACAAGATCAAAGATCGACCATATACATCAAGCATAAGGCAGCAATCAATCTGCCAATAGAATAATATTGAGATTAAAATTCAACAATTATTTCAATCATTCAATAGAAAGAGCACGACTAGATCTATAAAGACTTGATAAAAGTTAAACTAATCTCAATAATAAGTAATTGAAATTGAGACTCAACAAATAGTTTAATTTAACAATGGAAAAAGCATGAATCNAATTGAAACCCAACAAATATTTTAATTTAACAATGGAAGAAGCATGACTGAATCCATGAAAATTCTTGTAAATGTTAAACCGATTTTAATTTAAATTAATGAAAAGAAAAGTCTAAATACTAAACTTGTTCAACAATGAAAAGAGCAATTGCATGAATAAATTGACGCGAAATCTTGGAATCCAACGAGTTTCTTCCTTGCTTCACCTTGGTTTTTAGTTCCTCATGAGGTTCTTGAGCAAGAATTGAGAGGAAAAGTGATATGAAACCCTTTTGTGCTCAAAATACGGCTCCCCTTTCAAAGTCACGGAATTTTTCCTTTTATTATCCCTAAAAAATTGCCCTAAAACATTACCAAAACAAAAATAAGGAAACTAAAATTTTTCTCCCCATTTTGGTTTGAGGCGCGCACCTAGTGTAAACTAGGGCAGCGCCTTAAGGATTTTGACAGCCTCAATCGAGGCTGCCTTGGTGTGAGGCGCCCACCTCGGTTGTAGCATTTTTGTGCTATAACTTTCTCTCCTGATGTCCGATTGAGGTAATTCAAGACGAGTTAGAAAGTTAACTCAAATGAATACAACTTTGCTTCAGATGCCATCTTCGAACCCGATCATTTTCCACGTCAAAAACTAGTCTCAATATGAGGCCAAAAATTGGTGCAAAACTTTTCAGCTTGAAAGTTAATATGTGATAATGTCTTGGCTATATTTCATCCATTTGACTACTTCTTCATCCAATTGACCTTTAACACTCTCGAATCCTCATCATAAGGTTAGAAACAAGTTTAGATCATTTGTACTTTAGTACTAACTTTCACTTTCTTCCATTTTGGTCTCGCCATTTTCTTCTAATTTCCACCGTATTCATCCATTAGCAACCTAAACCAAAATATAAGCGTACTTTGAACATTTAGGCGCCAATAAATCATGACATACAATTATTAGTGAATGAAAACGTGATAATTGCACTATTATCACACCCCCCAAACTTGCTTATTGCTAGTCCCTAGCAATTTAATGTAAAATAAAATGATCAAAGACTAGTCAATATTGCAAGTTAAATTATCAAGTTCTAATTTAACCGCAGTTCATGTTCTTTAAAACCACTGAAAATTAACAATGTTATGATCATCAGGATATCAAAAACACATGTCAAATGTATGAGTATGTGTCAAGTCATAGCCATCTTACCGCCAACCTTAACACATGCAACATCAATTATATCTCAAGCTGAAGATTCAGCTCCATAACTCATGGGTATTGAAGTGCTTAGTGTGGGCTTTCTCTCTATGGAGTTGGGAAAGATGAACTCTTAAATTTGGAGGCTTAAACAATTGTGCACAAGCAACAAGCAAATATTGATT
The DNA here is from genome assembly GCA_903798235.1 of Fraxinus ornus. Taxonomy (NCBI): domain Eukaryota; kingdom Viridiplantae; phylum Streptophyta; class Magnoliopsida; order Lamiales; family Oleaceae; genus Fraxinus; species Fraxinus ornus. Next base: position 19,805 of record CAIGRF010064583.1, read on the forward strand.
CTGTGATAGGCATACTACCAATCGAGATCATCAACTTCTTACAACAGCCTACTTGGGATCAAAACAGTCAATACAAAGGGTTGTAATGAAGTTCTTGTTGGATCGTATGAGAAGAGCGGTTATAAAAATTCAAATACTTCCAAATACATAGTTAGATATCTTATCAAACATCTAAATCGATCACAACTTCTAATAAATACCTATTATGGCATTTAAAACCCCAAAATCAATCATTTTTTCCACTCTTTTTTTTTTTCGATTTTTTTTTTTTTCTCATATACATGACACTAGCCAACTCTTGTCATTTTCCTTGCTTCTATTCTTCACAAATAAACATCCAATACATATTACACACTTGAAAGTAAAAAGGTGGGAGAATACGTGTATAGGTTCTTCAACATGGAGGGGTATGGATAACATAGGTGCATGAAGGAAAAGGCTATGTGTGTATCGGCTCAAAATTGCTACTAGAGGGTTGTACTTATTGAAAAGAAAGGCTTGAAATGCTCAAATATCGATCCTAAATTGACCTTTATCATTTCCCATGTAATCCACCATCTTACCACAAACCATGTACTGTTATTCTCAAAGGGGTTTTCAATTCACAAGATCAATGAACGCTTATTGCCATATTTTAGTATATTGTAGCTCTCAATCTTCACCAAGTATCTCACAAGAAAAACCTCAGAAAGAGACTCCTCAAGGCTTGTGTGCACAAAAAGAATTTAGCAAGTGTCATGACATCTAGATTTTCACAAATAAAATAAAATTCTAGTGGCATGTGTTGTCATTCAAGAGCATAAACATGCGAAAAATTAGAGATTCAAACAAAAAAAAAAAGTTTTCTCAAATTCACATGAAATTCAACAAAAATCCAAATTGACTCCCCCTCAACTAAATGTTTGCATTGTCCTCAATGCATCAACATGATGTCCAAGAAAAAGAAGGGAAAGATGTCACCTGAGCATTGCAGTGAATTGAGATAACTGTAAAGGATGAGAAGCCTAAAATTACTCAAATGGATGGTGGTGTAAAGAAAGAAAATAAAACTACAAATAAAAATTGTGGAATGAAAATAACCCTAGAGCAAATGCAAAAATAAAAAAAAGGAAAGAACTTCGCTTGTGTTGCCTCCCAAGCAGCGCCTTTGTTTATTGTCGTTGGCTCGACCTAATGTTTCCATTTTAGCCCCATCTAGACGGGCGGTCCCAATTTTCCTTGCGGTGTACCAAACTCATTGGACACAATCATCGGTGCGGCTCATCCACCTCCATCTAATACATGTATGGGATTACTAGGGAAAAGCTCAAAATCTAGAGTGGGGACATGTTCAATGATGGCCGCATCCACCAAACCATTTGGTTCTAGAGTTTCTTGTGTTGGTCCAAGAAACATATCATCAGCTACTTCATGAGTGAGTGCATTGTTCATGTAGGTTTGATGGCACTCGCCGTTCTCCTCCAGCTACTTAGTCACATGGGAAATGTTAACTTCTAATGTTATATTCCCAAAAGATAATTTCATGAAACCATTCCTACAATTAATCAGAGCATTAGCAGTAGTAAGGAAAGGTCTGCCAAGAATGATAGGAATCTTGGAGGTAACATTCACATCAGCTTTTACATCTACAACCAAGAAATCAATGGGGTGGTAAAATTTGTCAATTTGAACTAATACATCCTCAACTACTCCCCTGGGTCTAATAGTGGACCTATCAGCTAATTGTAAGACAACAAAGGTAGGCTTCATCTCACCCAAACCTAAGGACAAGTAATTTACATAAGGCATGAGGTTTACACTTGCTCCCAAGTCAAGAAGAGCTTGTGTAAACTCATGATTCCCGATGACACAAGACACAGTAGGAAAACTAGGGTCCTTATATTTTGGCGGGGTCCTTAATTTGCTCAATCACAGCACTCACTTGCTCAGTCAAGAAAGCGATCTCCTTGACATGATGATGTTTCCTTTCAACATTGCATTAGTCCTTAAGGACTTACGCATAAGTAGGAACCTGTGAAATCACATGCAAGAGCGGCAGACTGATTTTTACCTGCTGTAGGTCCTCTAAAATCTCACTATGATGGCTAGTAGATTTCGAAGTAGACTTAAGAGCTTGGAGAAAATGTACTCTCACTGGATTTGATATTACCTCCTCACTAGGGCTACTCTCTTCCAGCTCACGAGACTCTTTTTCAGTTTTCTTAGGTTTGAAAGTTGGTTCTAAGACTTTCCTTGAAAATGTGGTTATGACATTCACTTCCCTAAGATTGGTCTCCTATGGTCTTAAAGTTTGTGCCACAGCCCCTTTTGGATTTGGTTGAGCTTGAACAGAAAATTTTTCACGTTCTACTACTGTTAAGGCATTGGTCAGTTTAGACATATGATGCTTGATTTCTTTGTTTTCCTCAGCAAATTGGGTAATGATAGTCTCAAACTTTTAGTTTGTTTTACTTTGTATCTCAATGAATGCATGTAGAGTGTCTTCTAATGAATTCCTAGACGATATGGGTTGATACGAAGGTGCAATATAAGCTCTATTGGATTGGACAGGTTGCTGGTTGTCGGATTTCCAGCTGAAATTAGGGTGACTCTGCCACCCTGGATTATAGGTTTTAGAGAGAGGAATGTATGGCTTGTTATTTATGCCTAGGGCATTGCAGTGTTCATCATAAACCCCCATCATCTCAGCACAAGTATCACAGTCCTGCGCTAGACAGTCATTCTCACCACACACAAAACAAGCACTTAGAGACTTAACATGGGATGCATTATGTGTAGGTTTCGAACTTTTAGCACGTAGGGTTTCAAGTTCTTTAGTTATGGCTTCTACTTTTGCTCTAAGGATATCCTCCTCCCTAATTATACATGTGCTAGTGGGATTATTTGTGGGTCGTGACCTATTAGTACTCTTAGTGACACTAGGTCAGTCCAAGTATGGGATTTTTCAGCTAAGTCATCTAACTACTCTGTAGCCTTATCTGGATTTTTTTATAGGAAATCGTCATTACACATCATTTCAACAAACTGACGATCCCTAAGTATTAACCCCTCATAAAAATAGCTCACAATGCGCTATGTCTCATAACTGTGGTGTGGACAAAGAGCTTGCAACTCTTTGTACCTTTCCCACTCTTAGTTAGGGTTTCGCTTTTTTTTTTTTTTTTGGCAAATGAGTTTATTTGTCTTTTCAAGGCACTAGTCTTATGAAGTGGGAAGTATTTACTAAAAAATGTCTGAGTCATTTCAGCCCAAGTTCCAGTCGAACGTGGTTTCAATGATTACAACCAGCTTTTCGTCCTTTCTTTAAGAGAAAATGGGAAGAATTTAAGCCAAATTGCATCCATCGCACCATGTTGGTTATGGAAGGTTGCTACCACCTCCTCAAATTCCCTAATATGCACATATGAATTTTCATTTTCAAGTTTATGAAAATTGGGAAGAAGTTGAATCATTCCCAATTTAAGATCCATGCGTAGCATATTGTGTGGAAATATAATACATGATGGTGTAGATGTGCGTGTGGGGTGAAAATAATCGCGCAAAGTCCTATAAGGTATATTATCATGTTCGTTTTCTGTGTGGAAATTTAATACAGGATGGTGTAGATGTGCATGTGGGGTGGAAATAATCGCGTAAAGTCCTACAAGGTATATCATCATGTTCGTTTTCACGCATTGTGTTATGTGATGTGATGTTCGTGCTAACAAATGCAGTATCAAAAATAGGGTTTAGAAGATATTCAAACACTGGAAAAAGTCCTGCAGTGAATCATCCTAGCTTGTCTCGATTCCTGTTCAAAAACACAAACAAAGAATTGAAATATGTGAAAAATAAGAAATAACAATGAATAAATTAAACTAACTAAAAAATGAAAAGAAAAGCAAAAAAAAAAAAGGAACAAAGTCACCATTTTGCTAGAAAATTCTTCAACTTATTGTACCATCTCCCTGGCAACAGCGTCAAAATTTGATTACGCCCAAAGAATAATAGGATAGTTGTAGCAGAGCTTTGGAGTGTCGATTCTACAGGGAGATAGAAAAAATGCTCAAATGATCAAAAATGGATGAATTGTCATCTTCAATGTGTAGTAAAATTCAACCTTTGAAATGTGAAATTAGAATCAATAACCTAAGGTAGTGAAGCATCGGAATTCCCTCAATTGGATTGGATCGATCACATCAATTATTTATTTTATAACTCAATTAGAGAATTTTCATCACAACTCTCTACTTAGAGGATTTATCGTGAAAACCAATTTAATTCACAAATATAATCCTAGAATCTAGACTTATGATATATTCGCACAATTTTATTCGAACAAGATCAAAGATCGACTATATACATCAAGCATAAGGCAGCAATCAATCCGCCAATAGAGTAATGTTGAGATTAAAATTCAACAATTATTTCAATCATTCAATAGAAAGAGCATGACTAGATCTATAAAGGACTTGATAAAAGTTAAACCAATCTCAAAAATAAGAAATTGAAATTAAAACTCAACAAATAGTTTAATTTAACAATGGAAAAAGCATGACTAAATCCATGAAAAATCTTGTAAATGTTAAACCGATTTCAATGTAAATTAATGAAAAGAAAGTCTAAATACTAGAATTGTTCAACAATGAAAAGAGCAATTACATGAATAAATCGATGCGAAATCTCGGAATCCAACGAGTTCCTTCATTGCTTCACCTTGGATTTTAGTTCCTCATGAGGTTCTTGAGCAAGAATTGAGAGGAAAAGTGATATGAAACCCCTTTGTTCTCAAAATAAGGCTCCCCATTTCAAAGTCCCAGAATTCTTCTTTTTATTATCTCTCAAAAATTGTCCTAAAATATTACCAAAACAAATATAAGGAAACTTGATTTTTCTCCCGATTTTGGCTTGAGGCGTGCTCCTAGTATAAACTAGGGCACGCGCCTTGAGGACTTTGGCAGCCTCAGTCAAGATTGCCTTGGTGTGAGGCGCGCGCCTCGCCTTGCAGTGTTTTTGGGCTATAACTCTCTCTTTTGATATTCGATTGAGGTTCATTCAAGATGCTTTTGTTAGCTAACTCAAAGAGCTACAACTTTACTTCAGATACCATCTTCAAATTCGATCGTTTTCCATATCAAAAATTGGTCTCAATATGAGGCTAAAAACCGGTGCAAAACTTTTCAGCTTAAAAGTTGATATGTGATAATATTTTGGCTATACTTCATCCCCTTGACTCCTTTCTTCATCCAATTGACCTCTAACACTTTTGAATCTTCATCACAAGATTAGAAACAAGTTTAGAGTATTTGCACTTTAGTCCATGAACTTTCACTATCTTCCATTTTGGTCCTTTCTCGCTCTTTTCTTCTAATTTCCACTGTATTCGTCCATTTACAACCTAAGCCAAAATATAACTGTACTTAGAATATTTAGGCACCAATAAATCATGATAATTCTATTATTAGTGGATGAAAAACGTGATAATTGTACTATTATCAGTACTAAAGCACTAATTCTTCCAATGATGAATTATTCTCTTGCTGCTACTGAAATTCTAGTAGGTTGCCATGAATCTAATTTTCCTGATCTAATTATTAGACCATGAGAAGTTTGGATGATTTCTCCAACTTGGATTATACGTATTTGCGTAGAAGTTGTTCTGTTACCCTTGGAAAATCTACGCATAACTAACCTCCTTAGGCTAATACAAGTGTAGAGGCTAAAGGACAGCTAGATCTGGTTGGTACACCACGATCACATTCTAAGTTAGTTTGTCCAAATTCTTTGCTAGTACATCTAACTGGGCTACTATTGCAGTCATTGCATTAATGTTGTGAATCCCTCCTTTCAAATGGCTACATTACTAGGTTTTTGCAATTCTCTAAAAAAGTTCAAAGGCATTTTCTAAGTGCGTATACATCATTGATCCTCCTGTCAAAGCGTTAGCTATGTTACGATATTCAGGTCGCATGCCTAAATAGAATATGCATATCTTAGTATTTTTTGGAAAGTCCAAATTAAGGCTCTTTCTGAAATAATCTTTGAACATCTCTCATGCTTCTGGATAGCTCTCGAGGTCTTTTTTCTTAGAAGTATGTAGTTCATTTCTGATCTGATGGACTCGATAATGCAAAAATAATCTCAAAATGAATTTTTGTACCATATCATTCCATGAAAGGATACTCCCAGGAAGTAGTGAGATTAGTCATTCTTGTGTGCCTCCCATTAAAGTGTGAGGGAATAAGCGTAGCCTAAAAGTTTCAGCTGATATGCCTTCATGACTAAACACTTCGCAAAGCATCAAGAAAGCTGAAATATGTTCATAGAGATTTTCAGCTGATCTTCTGGAGAACCTAATATCATGATGATTTTGAAATAAGTTGATGACATCAGGTCTAATGTGAAAGTTGTCCTGACCAAAAGGTAGATAAATAATTTGTTGTAGAAAATGTAGTTATGGAATTTAAATAATCCATAAAAACATCTCTTGGTTGATCTAGTTGTTTTAGCAGATCTGGGGTAACTGAACTTGATTGTGATTTTGATTTTTTACCATTTTTTTACTTCTCTCTATTATCTTCTTCGTCTACAACTTGAATTTGGGCTTTTTCGACATTTTCAATTAATTTCGCGATTTTCATGCTGATCCCGTACCTTGGTTCGCGTCATTTGATATCAGAGCTTGGGCTCCAGATTCGAGTTCTATGTTTTCTTTTGTTTTGAGCCTTTTGTTATTTGTTCTTTGTGTTCTTGTGTTCAGTAATAATTTTGAGTCTTAGATCCAGGAAATCTCAAAAAAGAGTCCAAAGTTGTTTTTGGGCTAATCTAGCATCCAAATTAACTTTCGTTTGTTTCATTGATCTTGTAGTCCAATTTTGAGTTTATAAAAAAATTAATGTTCATCCGTACGATACAGTATTGTTCATCCGTACAGTACTGTAGTCCGAAAAAAAATTTTGATTTATTTGGGGAAGTTGACACTATCATATTATCTATCCAAAATCCAAAATCTGTTTATATTCATTCCAATCCAAAAATTCAAGAACCACTTTCTTGAATTTAAATATCACTCATCCAATTGTTCAATTCTTTTCTTGAGTCTTCTTGATTACGCCTACATAAAAGATGGATAATGATTGGGGATTTATTTTTCAAACTCAGTATTTTGTGGGTAGTACGGTATACAGTCTAGCTCTTGATAAGGAGTATATATCAAACTTGGCTAGTATCACAATGGTGGAAAAATTGGGATTACCTTTGCAACAACACCCTAGGCCTTATAGGATGACTTGGTTGAAGGAGTGTGGGAAGGTAGATATGACCAAGCTATTTTTATTGAATGTCACCATTGGAAGGTATAGTGATGAAGTTTGATGTGATGTAGTTCCATTAACATCTTATCATATCTTGTTTGAGAGGCCTTGGAAGTATGAGATAAAGGCTATTTATGATATGGAGAGGAACGTGTATATCTTTCTTCAAGATGGGGTAAAAATCACTCTGGCTGCATTGACACTAAAACAATTCTTTGCAAATCGATGGAAGGTGAGAGGTGAGGCAAAATGGAAAAAGCAAGAGAGAGAGATGACCACATCTAAGGAGAACACCGGAGTTGAATTGCAGGAGGAGTCCAAAAATAGGGAAGTTGAGATGGAGGATGATGAATTGAAAAATGCAGTTGATATTAGGGAGAGTGAACCAATTAAAGAGAAGGAGCATGAGCAATCTGGTATAAAAATTGTAGAGATGGTTCAGTAAGAGTGAGAAAATGATAGAAGAATGTGTAGAGCAAATTGTTGAAAATATTGTAGGGAATGAAAAGAAAAGTTCCATTGTTAAGTATGATATGGTGGAGACGATGCATTATGAGTACGAGGACCCATATCTCATTGAGGGGGAAGCTAACAAATTCGACCATGTTTTGCTTAATTCTTTCTTTCAGGTTGATCATGGTACGTGGGAGAACATACAACAACATCTATGGCTGATTGTGTTTGTGCTGCAACACATCCATAGCTACAAAATGGATGGGTACCGTGTATTGATCCTATGTCATAGAGGGAAAAAATTTTCATTTGATCCAGGTGGTGCAGTGATGAGTTGTGTAGCAGGCTGGNTCGTGAAACGGGGCACACAGGGTTGAAGAAAATATGTCAAATTATAAGTTTCATGTTGGGCTCGGAAGAAGAAATCAAATGGATCAACTCGGTTCAAGCAGCAAACGAGCAGCGTGGATGAAAACGGGCATAACTTTCAGCTCGATTGTCAGATTTTTGCCCATAAGTACATTCTAAAAATGGCATGAAATTCTGCACAAGGCTATATGGGCTCATGGTACTTTTGGACTTGTATTCCTACAAAAACATGCCAAGAACAAGTTGACGGAAAAATTGCTAATTTTTCCAAGTTTCCTAGTTTGACTAAAGTACAATCTTTTGATATCTTTCGTAATATTTAGAGTTATTTTCTATTTTAACTACATTACTTAGGTTTTAGTATAATTATATTTATTTCTTTCATTGTAAAAGAACATTTTTGACATTATGAATTAATGAGATTTTTCTCTCTTCTTGTTCTTGATTAAACATGTATCAAACTTATCAAATATTGTTATATTTGTAGCGTTCAACCTTTAAAACTTATCAAAAGATTAGGCACCCTTTATGGCGTTCGCAAATTGAGGTTCGTTGGTTTTGTAATCAAGAGGTCATTCAAACTTTTTTTTTGTTTGGTTGCTTGGTTCAATAATTTGCGGGTCGATATTGTACCGTTTGCAACCTGAATTTTGGCTTTCTCGGTGTTTTCAATTAATTTCACGATTTCCATGCTAATCTCATACCCGGGTTCACGTCATTTAGCCTAAAACAAAATAAAAGAAAAAAATCAAATACTGTATAAACTAATAAACTCAATTAAATACTTTATTCTCTAACAATGTTGCTAAAAATCTGATCGTGAGAAATCCCACAAGCGTATGAGATCGTTGACAAGTAATAGATTTGATGAGAAGAGTTATTGTCATGTAACAAATAAAAACAATTCAAGTTTATTAGCTTTCTATGGAGTTCAAATTTATACTAAGGTTTCATCCATGTTCGAGGTCAAACCAAAGACTTTAGCTTTATTGTTGATTGAGGCCTCTAGAACGTTTCTATCCATGTTAGAGTTCTACATATTCTGTGTCTTAGGGAAGCCTAGTTGTTCAAGGAATATTTCACTCAACTATGCCTCAATGGTTGCGGTTCAAATGTTCAAAAGACACATGGGTATATAATGGGGCCATTTTGTGGTTGACATGAAATCCAAGTTAAACATAATTATTTCAGTAGGTAATAATATGGCCCAGGGGTTTGAAGAGCATTAATATCATTAGTAAGTCCTTTTGAGACTTAAGATAGTATAGAAACTTGGTTGGGAGAGGAATGTCCCCATCAAGTGTGAGAAAATAAGTCCTTCTTGATCAATTCGACAATAAAGAAACAACTTTACCAATCGTTTTGGAAGTAGGGCAAGACAAAAATCTTAAATTGTTCGTAAGCAGGTAAGCCTTGATAATGATAGGAAATGATGATGTAATATTCATATCTATCCATCAACTTCATCTCAAATAAAGACCTAAAAACTTTGACTGATGTCTCCAAGCTAGCATCATATGCAATTGTTATTGATCATCCTGTTATTACTACTTCACACACTCAGATTCAGTCAGTTGAAACCAGTTACCACATCATCGTCAGTTATTAGAATTGTTGCTCCTTAGACTATTTCTGTTCTACCCCATGCTCAGAGTATAGTTGCTACTACTTTGAGTAGTCCTTAAATTCATTCAGTTACCCCCTCGGTTGCTCTTCTAGTGATTCAGCCAGTTGCTTCCACCAGTATAGCTCCTTCGACTGTTTCTACTTCAACTGCTAATACTTTGACTCTACCATGGGATGCTAACCAGTCTATGCTTCATATTTGATCCCCTTGTGGATTTTATGATTCAGAGGCTACATGTATCAATTGACTCAGAGGATACATCTACTATAGTTACATATATTCCAGGACCTACTCTAGGTCGGGTTCATGCTTCATCTACTATCACCACTCCCATCGTCAACAGAAAGTGGAGGCATACATTCATTCCTATATTTTAAGCAATTAGATACAAAAAGGTCATCACATATCGAGTTCTACTAGTAAGGCCCATTTCATAGATCTTCTTCCAATGATTTAGTAGGTATGGATGCGAGAATAGAGAATGATGGTTTTGTCCCAATTAGTTGGAAAAAAACACCCACGAGCTATTGATACTCCATTCCCGAGGATACCTCGTCACATTCCCCGTCCTTATGAGTATCATCATATGGAATGCGAGAAGTATGGAACGCTAGAAGTGTAGCTAGTGTAGCTACGTGCAGGCGCCTTCAACTTCATCAAGTTTACCTTTTTGTTATATTGTAGACCTTTCCTCTTAAGCATAAATTTGAAGATATTCAAAGATATCTGCAAGTTAACACCGAGTTCAGAAAAAGTCGAATAAGATCTAGATTTTCCATAATGTAGAGAATACTGTTACTATTATTGATGATCACCCTAATTTCTTCATGCTAAAGTTGAGGATCCCAGACCAGCACATCTGATCTTATTGACTTGTGTCTATACTTTCTATGATCTGACTATCAGAGGGACTTGTGGGCAGGTCTTCCTCATATTTACCTTGATATAGGTAACCCTTAGCTAGTTGGAAGAGACCTTAATGTTATTTTACATGATGGTGAGTTCACTGAACACAACATTCGGGATGGAGGTACAATTGTCTTCTTTGATATGATATTGGATTGTAGTTTGGAGGACGCTGGTTTCTCAAAGAGTCAGTATACATGGATCAATGTCCAGGTCAAGAAGAGATTGGATAGAGTATTGATAAACTCTATAGCTGTAGCGCTTTGTCGACAGCTTACAATAAGGCATTCGAGTCAGACTTCATATGATCAATCTCCTTTACTTCTACAATGGACTTCTGATGAAGAGTTATGGCCTAGACCCTTTTAATTCCTCAACGTATAGACATCATGATTTTTCACCCAGTCTCTCAAAAGTAGTCACTCTTTACTCATCTTAAAGGTATGACTGCTCTCTGAGAGAAGTTATTTAGCTAAAATAGGGGCTATGTTGGTGGAATGAACATGTATTCGGTGATGTTTTTCCAATGGATAAGGGACGTTGAGGACATGGTCGATGAGGCTAAGACTGATTATGACAGAGGCCCTACACCAGAGTATCGTGACTTATTACATCATCTACTCCTGCTGACATTCAAAGCTCGACTATCTCATTTTACCAAGATCTCATATCTGCTCCTCCATAGTCTCTAGATCCCATCTGCCCGGATATCATTCACAGGCTACTAGTTGAGGTAGATAATATGGCACTTAATCGTACTCCTTTAATTCATGAGGTACTAGAGGTAGTTTTCAATATGACGCTAACAGTGTTGCTAGCCTTGATGGATTATCTTCTCTATGTTTCCAGCATTGTTGGGACATTATTCAGGATAATGTATACATGACATCATCAATTTTTATAAGGGTGGTCATCTGCCTTGTAGATTTGTAGTGACCTCATTATCTTACTTTCAAAGAGGGAGAATGCCTGCAAATGAACGAATTTCTGACCTATTAGCTTATGTACGATGTTCAATAAGCTTATTACCAAGATTTTGAACACCAGATTGGGTTCACTACTACAGTACATTATTTCTCCTCAACATAGTGGTTTTATCCATGGTCACCTTATTGGGGATAATGTTTTGTTGACTCAAGAGCTCGTCTAAACTTTGGACGCTGTAGTGTAAGATGGAATACTATGTTGAAACTTGACATGGCTAATCATACAATCTCATGGATTGTGATTAAAATATGCTATACTTGATGCGTTAAGATTCGATCAGATATGGATTGACAGGATCAGACAGTTCATCTCTGAGTGTCAGTTTTTAGTGCTCCTAAATGGTCGACCCTGTAGTTTTTGTCTTCCTCACGAGGTCTCGGATAGGGTGATCCTATTTCACCTTCCTTGTTCATTATCGCTACAGACTACTTCTATTGTCTGCTTTCTCAGTTGTTTGTGACATATCCCAGTACGCGGTATCGACATAGGGGCATTACTCTTTCTCATACCTTTCATTTGCTGACGACATGATCATATTCACCAATGGTTAAAACGGTCTATTAAAATGGTCTTCGACTGTCTAGAGCATTCTGAGTCGATATCTGGTCAGTTGGTGAATAAAGACAGGAGTGGTCTTATACTACCTAAACAAGCATATTATATTTAGATCCGTAGGCTAGTGTTCTTTAGTGGATTTACGCATTACCAATAGCCACTCACTTATTTAGGACTTATTTAAGTAGACCAAAATGAGTTTTCTCTTTGGTGGCCCTATTATGAAGGTTAGGAACGGGATCTCAAGATGGGCTTCACGATTATTATCACATGGAGGATGGATTACTTTGTTGAGGTATGTACTATCCTCTCTACCACTTTATCTTCTTTAAATTATGCCGCCTCTCAGGGCTATACTGAAGAAATTGGAGAGCATCGTTGTGCAGTTCCTATGGAATTTAAGGATGGGGCACACCGATTACAGTGGAAGAGTTGGAATGAGATTTAACTTCCAACTGATGAGGATGGACTAGCTTCATAAGATTAGAAGACGTAGTAGACACTTTTTCCATGAAGCTTTGGTAATTGTTCTATTCTCAGAGATTTCTTTGGGTTCAATTCTTACTAGGAAAATGTTGTTTAAGGACCCATCCATCTCTTACAGTAATTTCCCATTTAGCTTTTCCTATTTGGAAGAGTCTAAGTTAGTTGGGCTACCAACGGAGCCATACATTGCGTGGCACCTTAGAGCTGGCCAGATATTCTTCTAACATGATTGTTGGATGGGAAATATTACATTGACATCCTTATTTCTACACAAGCAGCACACATCTGCGAGGGTACAAGATTTCTTTGACGACACTGAGTAGGATATTAGACGTTTATAACATGCTCTTCCACCATTTTGGCGGAGCAGATTGGGCCCATTCATTTACGTGTGGAGGTCCAAGATTCGTTGTATGGAAGGATATATCAAATGGTAGATTTGCTACTAAGTCAGCATGACACCTAAAACATTCCGGTAGATAGCCTCAAAACTCATATCGTTCACTATGGCGCACCATTTTGCCAACTACAGTTTCATTTTTCTAGTGAAAACTTTGGCTAGTCAATTTAGTTCTCGTGGCTTAGGCGGCCCATGGCTCGGCTCGAAAAAAAGCCCGAGTCAATCCAGCTTGCAGCTCAATAGAACCGTGTTGAAGCTCGAGTCGAGCCCCATTTTAGGATATTGGTTCAAGCCAGCCCGTGTCGCTCGACAAGCCACATGGGCTGGTCCATGACGAGCTGAGCATTAAATAATAATAATAATAATAATAATAATAATCAAAGCATCAAATTCAAATTTTAAATTTAATTTGGTTGAAACGGATATATATATATATTTTTGCTATAAATATGAGTTAAAATTTTTAGTTTCATATCAATTTACTTCAATCAATTTTAACTTGCGGTATTCTAGTTTTTAACTTCAATCTCTAATTCTTTATACTCTAATATTCTGTTTCTTTTACTCTAATATTCAGTATATTTTGCTATACCACAGATGGATTTTACTAATGATGAGATTCATCAATTTAAGGGTAGTTCAAGTACTCCATCCAGCTACTATGCATCTCAAAATGTTCCAATTGATTTGGATGATATCAAAGAAAAAGGTTAAAAAATAATTCTCGAATTAAAAAAGTTGGTGTTCAAAATGGAGTTGATATTTTGAAAGCATGTTACAACTATTGTGGCAAAGAACTTAGTTGGAAGTCCAGTTCAAGTACAACGCATTTGAATAGGCACGTATTAAGGAGTTACAAAGCGAAACTAGTTGGTCTCGACTCGAAATAGATCGAACTAGTGTTTGGCGGTTCTGGTTTTACTCTTTTCACATTTGTATATTCACATGAAAGATTTCATAAAGGAATTGATGCATACGTGGCAACAAGAGAGATTCTTCTTACGGTGATAGACTCAATACACTTTACCCAACTCATACAAAATTATCTCTAACTCAGGTATACTTCTTATTGTAGAAATACTCTTCGTTCAGATACAATAAATTATATAGCAAAAGAAAACAAGTTGCTATTGAAGGACTAAAAACTTTTAATAGTATTATATCATTTACCTTTGATTTATGGGCCAGTGGTAATAAAAAATGCTATATTGCTGTTATGGCTCATTACATTGATCACATGTGGCTTCTGTATAAATGGATTATTCTATTCAAATGTGTAGGATATCATCATAATGACACTAACATATACATGGTTTTAAAAGATATTATACAAAAAATGTTTCAAAGTTTTACTTTTGATAATGTTAGTATGAACAAAGTTGTTATCGAAAAATTTATTAACGATTTTAACCCGGCATTTGGAAGTTTATTTTTCATCAACATTGTGTATGTCACATTATCAATTTGATTGTGAAAGATGGATTAGAACATATAAGATTGCCTTTAGATAAAATTAGACAAGCAATAAAATTTATTGTTGTATCACCCGTAAGAAAGCAAACATTTAGCAGTTTATGTGCAGAATTTGGCTTACAAGAAAAATCATTTTTCACTGATGTAACACATAGATGGAACTCTACATATCTTATGTTACAGTCGTGTGAAAATTATGATAAAATTATTTCACTATATTATAATGGTAGGCATACGTATGGACCCGAATATAATTTGGAAGAATGGGAATGGTCTATTGCATTTTGTGTGAAGAAATTCTTAAAAACTTTTTTCGATGCCACAAAGGAATGTAGTGGTATTTATTACCCTACATTTTCACTTGTTTCACAACTCTTTTTCTACATTTCATAAATATAGGAATTTGTCATTTTTGTTGATGTAGTCTACTTTATGGAGTTAAAATTTTGTAAATATTGGAAAGAATTACCCTCTTTATTTCTCTTAGCTTTGGTGATAGGCCATCGACTTAATTTAACTAGCACAAAATCTATTATAAAAGGGGTTTCAAATTTCTTGAATGTGGAGTTATCAATGGGCATATAAAGTCTATATAATGTGAAATGTATAATTATTATGATTAAAAAAGAGGTCATGACAGTTCTACTTTCCAAAGTTCTCTTTTAGGAAATATTTTAACAAATTCGGTATTTCTATGACATTTTCTTCCCCATCACCATTTGTCTTGGTAATTTGGCGTACTCCACCAATGGGATCTTATAAGATCAACATTGATGAATGAGTTAAGGATGGA
The DNA here is from genome assembly GCA_903798235.1 of Fraxinus ornus. Taxonomy (NCBI): domain Eukaryota; kingdom Viridiplantae; phylum Streptophyta; class Magnoliopsida; order Lamiales; family Oleaceae; genus Fraxinus; species Fraxinus ornus. Next base: position 35,146 of record CAIGRF010064583.1, read on the forward strand.
TTTGCGAGTTGTGAGGACATTATTAGGGACCAGACTGGGCAATGCGTCAGGGCCTTCTCATCATCATATGGTCCATATTTTATTTTAGAGCCCGAGCTTCGAGCTATACTGGATGGGATTCTACTGGACAAAGAACTTGGTATCTTAGCTATTTAGATTGAGGACGATTCAATCGTGGCTATTCTGAATCACCAAGGGCGGAAGACCATGGATGATTCAAATCATACTCAGATCAGATACCCCATCTCATTTGACCAAAAGACAATTTCTCCTATCTACAAAGAGGGAAACCAGGTTGTAGCGTTGCTAGTCTCAAAAGGTTTGGGACTAGCTTCACTACCAGTAGTATGACCACTCGACCTCACTCTACAGATTAGGGCACTTGTGTAGATTGATGAATATTTACTGCCCAGCTTTCGAGATTTATAGCTTAGTTTTCATTTTTTTTATTCTCATTGTACATAAAGTAATACTTCCTCAGTTATTACTTTCCTTTTACTTTTAGACATTTGTTGCTATGTCTTAGTGAGCCTAAAAACTCACTAAGGATGTGTGAATGTCTTTGCTACAAAAAAAAAAAAAAAAAAAAAGATCTTTTTTTAAGACAAACCAAGTAACGGTAATTTATCATGTGAAGGGAAATTCGGTACTTATTGTGTAGGGGTAAGATTAAATGTACTGAAAAATCTACAAGAAAGGGTTGCAAACAGAATCTAAGTCGGGTATCTAGATTATCTTGATAAATGCCCACTTCACCTAGTTGACCTAGTGGTAATTGCTCCAAGGTTTTAGGAATCTATAGACATGATCAGGAAACAAAAGAAACTTTAGAGAGTCCTAATCAAAGTAATTTCATTATAGGTACTACGTCATCCAAAGTGGTTTGAAGTGGATTCGTACTCAGGGATTTTCTTCTCCTTGGGACATATCAGAATCAATTAATCTATGGCCAATAGAACATTATCCTAACTCTATCCCTAGTCATATCTAATATACTATCGATGATCAAGTTGAATAATATAAGATCTTGTAGAAAGAAGGATTAAAGTCAAGGACCTATTGGTAGTGTTTAGGACGAAAAGTCAAGTTTTTTAGAAGAATAGGTACCTACATACACGGTAGTGAGGTCTAGTTACTCAATCAACTCGATAGATTTCAAAGAGCCCAAATATGTCTAAAATGAGATTTGATCATTCGAGTCATTATCTAGCTCGATGTTCATAGAACGACTATTTGCACTCGAATGACTACATAAAAAGGGAACATTTGAAGATTGGAGATTTTTGCAGAAAACAAAGGAAAAACTATAAGTTTGGAAGATGAAAGAAAAATAAATAATAGAATGGAAAAACTGGGATCTACCTTGATGTTACGCCTCTGATAATGAGGCTCCAGTGTTGACCTATGGTTGACTTCTCGTTTTGATTATCACAAACAAATTGTATTTATCTCTAACAAATTGATTTCAAGTGTCTATAATGATTATTGCACCAGAATAAAATTGATGAGACGAAGTTCGAGATCAAGAAGTTTGCATACAATGATTGACGTGAAAATAAAATCGATCAATCAAGGCTATGATGAATGATATAGAAATATCCGCAAAAAGATGTCTCAACGCGAATCGAGATAAAAGTCAAAGCACGGTCAAGCAATGTGTGTCAAGATATTCAAAATAAAGTATTTAGACTTTTCACAATCATATGTAAAGGTAAAAAAATTCAATACTTGGTAATGAATCGTGACGAGCTCAAAGTTTTCGTTTTACGATCGTAAAATCACGACAAAGATGTTTTACTCCAAAAATATGTATTCAAAGCTTAAAATCGAAACACGTATTTTTAAATATGACAAATACTTTGAAAACATTTTTAAACGTCCTTCAAACACTTACATTTGAGAAAAATTAGAAACGACGGTGTTTCGAGCCAAAGGGCTATAACGGACGTCCGATATGGCCAATTTTGGCTCCAACGATCAAATTTAAACGGTCATATTTTTCTGACAAAAAATAACGATTATTAGATCGTCCGGTATATACCGGATGTCCGGTAGGCAGAGTTTTTGACCGTTTGAATGCTATAAATACCTCGCTCATTCTTCTATCGCAACAACTTTTCTTGAGCATTAAAGTGAGGCTTCTATTGATCATAACCACCTTATTCTCTATCCTTAGAAGATCAAAAGCATTAAATTCTCAAAAAACTTTTGAGTGATTAATTTTATGAAAATCCTTATTTCTTCAAAAAGTTTTTCAACCCAACACTTTGAGCTATACTCATTTCCATCTATTGAAGTGTTTGCATCTTCTCTTCTTGTTCTCAACTTTGAATCTATTGGTCACTAAGAAGAGAAGATTTCTCTTGTAAATTCATTTTGAATTGTGGGTCGTGTTGAGGTCCTGGAAAGCTCAACATTGTTAAAGGATCGGTACTCCTTGGTTGTAAGTCACCGGAAGCTTTGTAAAGGGTTGGATTGCACCATAAGTCAATCAACATAGTGAAAAAGGCCTTGTTCGTGCCGGAGAGCTAGGTAACGGGGGACGTAGATCATTGTGTTGGATCGAACCTCCATATTATATTATTTTCACTCTCTAACCCTTTTACTTAACATTTTTACTTTGTGCAAGTTTATATCATTTCATTTATGTGCTTACTTGTGTTTAATTTATTTATCTATCATTTGTGTGTTCATCAAATTAAAATCTTGAGTAATTAACGAAAAAAAAATTAATAACCAATTCCCCCCCCCCCCCCTCTTGGTTAGCCTATCTTGGGCTTTCAATTAGTATCAGAGCTCAGTACTCACTTTTTAAGATTTCACAATCTTGAGTTATGGCTAACACCGTTTTTCAAAATCTTGAGGGGCATTCCACAAACCGACCTCCTTTCTTTGATGGCACACATTATAATTATTGGAAGGCTAGAATGAATATTTATGTTCAATCTATTGATTATAACACTTGGAAAATAATTGAATATGATCCTTATGTGCCAACAAAGACTATTAAGATAGATGGTAAACCCGATCAAAGTATTCCTAAATTGAGAGAGGAATACGATCAAGAAGATAGAAGAAAATTGTCTTTAAATACTAAAGCCAAGATTTGCTCTATTGCACCCCCAGACAGAAATGAATTCAATAGAATTAGCACATGTGATTCGGCTTATGAAATTTGGCATTCTCTCGAAGTCA
>CAIGRF010064682.1:0-13832 GCA_903798235.1 Fraxinus ornus
AAAGAAATATAAAATACACCTAGTTTTATAATTACTCTAAATTTGAGGACCTATTTTGCAATAAATGATCTATTTCATTAAGGTTAAAATTGTCTTTTTAACGAAAATTTTAAAAAGCTACTATTCATAGGCTATTTTGAATATTCTCCCTGGGTTTGGTGCGATGTTTTCAACTTTTTTGTACATTTTTTTCAACTAGTGAAAAAATAAAAATTAATGAAGGATATGCAAGGTATTTAAAATTTTTAAAAGGACAAAAAAGTCCAAAAGTGACATTTTTGTCAAAATTATTAAAAAAATTACATTTTATATGCCAATCTAAAAAGTGATATGTGGTGGAATTTCCTCAAATTATATAAATTATGTCATCAAATTGCCTCGACCATACTGAGTTATAGCATATGTCTGGATTTCATTATAAGTAACTTATATGGAGATTATAATGAGAGGAGTAACGAATCCACGAAATACGTGAATAATTAAGTTAGTTGATCGTGGTTGTGAATGTATTGTTAAAATTGAAGTTTGACTGTCTAAAATTAAACCTAAAGGCACTAAGTATTGGTTTGAGAGATGTTATTTGAAGTAAAAATGATTTTTTGAAGATGTGTGTTTTAGAAATAGAGAAAAATTATGAATTTACATGTAAAATTATTTTACTGGAATAATATATGATTGAAAATAAGTTTTAAAAAATAATTTTTATATAAGTAGTAGGAAAAAAAAAGGTTAAATCCACTTACATCTTCATGGTCTATTTAGCCTATGTTTTAACTAAAAATCAGATTTTTGGTAAATTTTGAAAAATAATTAATAAAACATATGATTGAAAACTTGATAAAATCCCTTAAATGTATAATTAATTAAAAATTTTGAAAAAAAAAATTGAAAAATGATTGTGAAACAAAACTTTAATCCCTGTTTGACAAACATTGTTTCAAAATTCTTTAATTTTCATACTCATTTTTTACCACATTTACACAATGAAGTATTTTGTTTGTAAATTCAAGATTTTTTCCTACTTTTTAACCACGTGTTTTAGAAAAATCACTATTCAAACTTCAATTTTCTCAAAATAATGACTATTAAACATGGACTTTATAAAATTTTGACATCACCGATTTTAACATGTGAAAATTTATTGTCTACGATATCATGTAGAGTCAGCACATATATCGCGAGGGTAATTCGGTAGCTGATATCCTGTCGAAGTTGGGAGCGTCTAGTGTTTCACAGATTTGGAAGGATTCTATTGCAATTCCATCATCAGTTAGAAGAGCTTTGCGTATGGGTAAACTGGACATTCCTAATTTAGGAGGTTTTTTCCACACAGTTTGACTTTAAGTCTTTCTATGTTGTTTTAGACTACCTGGGGTTTGGAAAAAATAAGTTTAGTTGTTTTTATTTGATTTGTAACCACGGTATTCCTCCGCCACAAATGAGATTCTATTAATAAGAGGTTTATTTAAAAATAATAATAATAATAAAAAAAAAAGTGAAAATTTTAGAGGTGTATCTGTCAAAAATGTGACAGACACAACAAATCTTGGCTCAAATCCAAATATATAAGTGGACATATTGATATCAAATGCTCCATTTTTTCAAAAATATATTTTTTAAAATTCATTTTTAATCACACATTCTCTTGTAAAATAATTTTTCGCGTGAATCACAATTTCTTCATTATTTATTAATTTAATCACACATCTATAACATATTAAATATTACATCGAGTGAGAATTATTTTTTTGACGATTATAACCATCATATAGTTCAATTATTTTTCGTTTTTTCAATATATATTTAATTTACAAACCATAATAAATACTATAATTAATTCTCAATTAATTACCATTCACATTCATTAATTAATATTAATCAGAACCATGTTATTAATTCTCAATTAATTAATATTAATATTCATTTAATTAATATTAACTAAAATTTCAAATTCAATGATGCAGTTTATTATTCACATCCATTTATGCTAATTAGCATTATTTTCACTTAATTAAAAATTAAATTATATTCATTTAATATAAATGATTTAACATTTATTGTGAGATGTATATTCATTGGTAATAATTCTAAATTAATTAACATTCACATTAATTTATGAATCGTATCTGTCATTCATCTTCATTTATGCATTTAATTATAATTCTGATACTCATATTTAAGAATGCATTGCACTATTTACATGCATGTATAATAATTAACGTATATTTTCAGGGACTTGCATTTATCTCATAATTAGATAAAAAATGATAAATGAATGTTCAAATATTTTATTCACGATACCTATAAAGTATTTTAAAATAACGTTCTACTCACGTTTACTTTGACTAATTTTTCAAAAAAAAAAAATTCACTATTTAACCCCTATTTGTTGTCATTATTTTTCAATAGGGGCGCGGGTGTTCATTAAGACACGCCAGTGGTTATATTACCCATAGCATTTTCCATTTTTCTTTAATCCTTCTAAACCTGCCGTTCTAACAGTGAGTGAGAGATAGAGAACGGCGCGAGAAAAATGGGGTGGGTCGGAGAGCAGATCGATTCAATCAAATCTCTACAGTTCAGACAAGTCCTCACGCAAGCGATTAGCCTCGGTTCGTTAATGAATCATTTCTATCAATCTGTATCTGTGTTTGTGTTTTTTGACGCAGGCTTAGGTTTCGTGAAATTTGATTATATATATATATGGGATTTCAGAGTGAATTCGATTTATTTTTCACATTCAATTATTATTTGTTTGAGTTTGGATTTTGGCTTTAGTTTTCCACGGGGTTAGATTGTGAATTTAAAACCCCTATCGGCTTTTGATTCAAAGTTTATAAATTTATGATGTGTTGTTATAGTGCTATGGGATATTTGGATAACTAATTAGATGTGTTAATAAAATAAAGGAAGCTCTTTTAGGCCTCATTTGAGATATTATTTTGCATTATTACTTTTACAATTTAAAATTTTTGGGTTATTCACATTGAAATACTGTGGCCATGTATTAAATGATTTATGTAGCCAAACCTTGTATTTTAAACCGCATTGTACAAAGGATGGCGATATCAATTTACAAATCACTAGAGGTGATTAACCAATGCCAATGGTGGTAGCTCTGCTTTATTCTGCTATGAACATTACAAAGATTCTAGTTCCTGGATCTTATATCGAACATATAGTTTTTATTTTGAAATCCCATTTCCAGGCCATCACCATTAGTTGTTTATGAATTGACTCTTGGTGTTACGGAATGTTGATTATTTTTTGTGCACCTTCAAAACATATTATGTTTCTTTTTCACACCTTATAGTTTTTCATCTTTCTAGAGGGGTTTTTAGACGCTACACTGGAACAAATACGATGCTTCAATTGCCCCTATAATTAGCAACATTTTATAAAGCCAAATGTAATCTCTAAGCAGTTCATTAGATTAATAGCACAGACAATGTGGCCCATTTTCCTTAATGTGAATTTCTTTTCTTTTTTTCTTTTTTCCCTTTTATTTCATTTCATTTCATCTCTGTGAAGGGTCAAAACCATTTTCGTAGTTTTTATTCTGTCACTGTTCTTGACAAGCCGTTTACATTTTCTTTCAGGAATGATTGTAACATCTGCACTTATTATATGGAAAGGGTTAATGTGCGTCACTGGTAGTGAATCACCAGTTGTTGTTGTGCTCTCTGGAAGCATGGAACCTGGCTTTAAAAGGGTGAGTTTGTCAATAGCTTATATCACTTCTTCCTGCACAAATGTGATGTTGCCAACTAGTTTCAATGGATCTGGCAGTTATCAGCATCTAACTCTCGAAGGGATTCATGTCATCCCAAGTTATATATGTTAGTTAATTGATTATATGTGTGTGTCATAATAATTGATTCTTATCCGCCATGTAGTTGATTAATAACATTGCTAAGCACCTCTCTTTCTTGGGGTTGATAAAAAGCACAAGTCAAAGAGTATCCATTGTATAAATCGACTCGTACTCCATGCTATATTAGAGTTATACTTTTTATGACTTCACTATTTAGTTAAATTCCAATTCTTTTTAATTTCTTCTTTCACAGATTCATTAAGAGTTGTTATTAAACAATCAAAGGATCGAATCTTATCAGTATAGCTCTACACATACTTTCTTGCATATTCGTGTTGCTAGGTTTCATATGTTTCTTGTTTTGTTAAAAGATATCTTATTTCCTGCTCTCCAAGTCTTGTAGACCTTCAATTGCTTTCGATATTAATCATTTACTTCTGTGCAGGGCGACATCTTGTTCTTACACATGAGCAAGGACCCTATTCGTGCAGGGGAGATTGTGGTGTTTAATGTTGATGTACGTAGTTCCAAATCTTATTTTGTTTTGAGTATCATTTTTTCTCACTTTATACTATACTATTCTTTATAAATTTTCTTGGTCAACACATGGCTTATTATTTGATAGTTCATGGACCAATGTTCCCATATGGTATTAAGACAATGGGAAAAGTAATATATTTATGGATAAATTCATTTTTTCCAGTAAATGTTTAGTGGAAAATAAAGTTCATTTAGCACTAGCAGTAGAGCAAGTAACTTGAAGTATGAGTTCCTGTAACCATTGTTTTCTTACTACTTACTAGAAATCATCACCCATTTTGTGCATGCTCAACAATCTAAAAGGTTCAAGTTTAAATTAAAATTTATTTATTTATTTGGTAAAAGATAAGTGTTTGCAGTTCCTTTAAATTTATGAAAAGAAAAAGTATGACAGTGTTTTTTTTGTAGCAAGGGTTATGTGTTGGGGGGTGGGGAAGTGTATCTTATGTGAAAATGTTTATGTTGTTTGATTCATGTCACTAAACTTGTGTAAGGAAAATAGAGATAATTTATACTAATATGCTGGTTCTTTCTGTAAAAGAATATAGTTTAATGCCTGTATAATAAACGGGATAGTTTTGCATGTTTGAAAGGAAATATATGTTGTGTAGCTAGATATCTACAAAATATACATGTTTATGGTTGAAAATGATGACGAAGGGAAAAAACGCTACAACCCTCTCTTTTACCATTAAATAGTTTTTATGTTATATGAAAGTGGAAATATATTGATTATTGAAAGTATTTTATGAAGTTATAACTTTTGGACCACTTCCATTGATGAACAATAAACAACTTTGCAACAACTGTAATGGAAAAAAATAATGCTACTTACAATTCACCTCCAGCCTATTTGTTTTTGTATTACAGTTCTAGAGAAGGACCATATTTATCATTTGTAAGGAAAATTATCGATATACCAGGGTTAAAATCTTACATCAAGGTAAATAAGATGCTATAGGACATCTGCATGTACTAGAGGAGTGAGTCAGAATATTTACTAAGTAGAAAAGGGTGTTCTAGTGGAATGAATCAAATTCCTGTTTATAAATATACGGACAATCGGAGGTTAACTCTGAATGGTAATCGAAAAATAAGGATTTGCACCTTAAAGAATATTCAGTATGAGATGCTTAAAGAGAAGGATGATAAAAGAAAAAAGAACACCCGCAGAACTAAAATGGTTATATGAATGAAATAGTTGGAAGGAGATTAATAGAGTTAAATAGTTGGAAGGAGATTAATAGAGTGAAAATTATGAAAAAGACTGAAGAACTCAATGAGGACTCAAAAATTCAATTATGACTAAAAAGTTGATGTGCTGACTGCTGATCTTTGACAGTAATAGTGGATGTTGAATATAATTGATGAAAGAGATGCATGATAAGTCAAAACTTATCAAAATTAGAAAGGGCAGATGAATGGATTAACTGGAGCAGATTAATTGAGCAGAAATTGATTAAGAATTGTATCCAGTGAAGTGGTTCTAGCCATTGCAATATCTTTGGAGGACTATATTCACATAGCCTTACCTCTACATACTGGGAGGATGTTGATGGAAAATTGACTCGGAATTTGTTGAATGAATTGATCCATAGTTGTAGTGATTTTTTTCCTACTTGGACCCGGAATTCTATTGTGCCATTTTATCCTTTCCGGGTGGGCAAAAAACTAATGTATTGATCAAGACTAAAACAAAAAATTACATTGGCATGATCGTTGCTTAAAACATGGTTCCCTTGTTATCATGTACACGTACCCGACCTTTAAGTTTGAAAAGTTGTTTCCTTGCTTATCAATTGGCTCTAAAATCAATATTTGAGCTATGGGCCGATCCTGTAGCAGGAATAGGGTTGACATTGTTAAAATATCAATGAACTTTAGATGTACTTGTGGATTTAAGTGAAACGATCGACATTTGATGGTTTTAGTGGATGTGGTGCGTTGACATTTGAATGAGTTGAATGTCATCTATCTGATTGAAGAAGCAAGTTCAAAAGAATTGTTTCGGAATTGAAGAAGCAATTGTTCTGAATTCAAAACATCCACTCTTAATACGAGCTCCAGGATTTTAACCTAGAAAGAATTTTCCAAATGCTTTCATCGGTTAGATATCATGTTTTTGCAGTCTTTTTACTGACGAGTATATTTCTTTCTTTTCTCTTTGTGACAGGGGCGTGAAATTCCTATTGTCCACCGAGTCATTAAGGTAAGCATGTTAGTGAATATTTTTTTCCCATTTTTTCCTCTTTATATTTGTACGTCTCCTTGGGACTTTGGTAGTGCTGAATTTCTGTTAATAAAAGAACTAAATAGAATTTTTTTTGTTGTAACGAGTGATTGGAAATGCTGGTATGTTTTTTCTGTATTGGATAAGTGGGAAAATGATGATGAGAGAAGGCTAGGAAGGAGAAGAAGGAAACAGCAAACTTACTACAATATGTTACCTTTTAAATAATGTTGAAAAAGAAACTGGACATAGGAAAGTAGGAAACAGTGGGTGTAAACACATGAAAACTCTTTTTTTCCCCACAAGATTACAGTAATATTATTGAGCCCTTAAATTTCGGAGTAAGTTCTACTATTTCTACTTATTAGGAAGTCTGAAGGTGTGGAACTAGTCGATCTCTCAGCTAATCTAATTCAGCAACTTTGCATTTGCTTTGCATTCTCGTTGTCTATTGTTCTAGTCGCATTTAGTTAGTGTAATTTTTTGGTAAAGCAGTTTGACATAGAAGATTCAGATGGTAAAATTTCCAATATGGCATCCAATATTAAATTGAAATGTGTTGACTGTGTCCATTTACTCCTGTTGGCTATTTAACATTAACAGAGTCTACATCTTGCTCTGTTGAGAGAGCTCTAAGGATGAAGGCAGATGACCAGCATGGTGTAGGTTATTTTATCTTTCCGACAAAATTAGCTCAACTCATGAGGGAATACAATTTAAGATGTAAAAACTAGGGATCCAAGTCTGCCCTAGTCCTGAATAGAGAGAACAATTCTTTGCTGAAACTATAATGATATTTGAATACTCTTCTTTTAAACTCTCACCTAATAATTTGTTTCAATTCAAATGGGAGTTCACTTTCAGAGGTGTCATGACATATGTTATGTTGCACCAACACCCAAACTGGCTGCAGAGGTTAAAAGTTAGTCCACTTAACACATTTTTCTTGTTATGCTTGCCGTATAAGAGAAGTTATTTTATCTTCCTGTTGTCTCATTTTTCTTATTCTTCTTACTACATTTAAACACAATGTTGTTCTTTTCTTTAGGTTCACGAGCGCCAAGACACAGGAGAAGTTGATATCCTGACAAAAGGTACCATATGTTTGAATTATTAAATTATGAAGTTGTATCATTGTTATTGAGTAATATTTGAATCAATTTCAACTTTAATGCATTTTAATGCTAAATTCAATTTACAATCGATTTCCTTCAATGCATCTGTCAGATATGATCACTAGTTATTTATGTGATTCTGTGTTTGATGTTACAGGAGATAATAATTTTGGGGACGACAGGCTTCTGTATGCTCACGGTCAGCTCTGGCTGCAAAGGCATCATATCATGGGAAGAGCTGTTGGGTAAGTTGATGGTTGGAAATGTTCTTGCACATTTTTAAATTAGGCGGGCAGCTAGTTTCCTGTGTTTTTAAGTTCTGGTTATATGATAAAACGGTACTTATTTTTTCAGAATAATTGACCAACTTTTTGTGGTTTATGATGAATAATGAACTTTTAAGTCTCCTGACATGTAGTCAGGAAAAAACTCGAATCCAGATGAACTTAGTCTAAGTGATAGCCCTTCTCTACAACACTCGTAGACATATATTTGCTATGTGCGACCCAGCCAATTAGTTTTACCCCACAGGTTTTTAATACTAATACCATAAATAATTCCAATGGGTATGGTATGGTAGGGAAACAACCACTATTCCATAAGGACGCTATTATGATCTTGCTTTAGAAAATACTAGCAATGTTCTCAAACTAAATTGACCTAGTATTATCAATAGTAGCATCTTTTCAACCCCGAGGGATTGTTCAATTGGTTAGGCCTTGTTCCTCAATGGTCACCAGTTTGAGTCCCCTCAGGGCCATTTAGGCGAGTATCCAGCTGTAAACTTCAGGATCCCGTGAAATTAGTCGAGGTGCGCGCAATCAGGGCCATTGAGGTGAGTATCCGACCGTACATTTCAGGGCCCCGTGGGATTAGTCGAGGTGCGCGCAAGCTGGCACGGATATCTACGGTTATCAAAAAAAAAAATAGTAGCATCTTTTCAAGAACTTCCATTCTTTCTAAATTCTCAACATATTTGTACTTCAGAAAGAAATCAATGATCGATGGCAAGACAATAGGTTCCCTGGAGACTGCACAACAAAACCCATTTAATTCACTAGAAAGCAATTGGAGCACAATTTACTTTTTCCTTTACATCTCCAACACACAACACAAAAAATTGGGAATAAAGACTCTTGCCATCTCCACATGGAGAAAGCACCTGAGATTGAGTTAGTGAGGTGTGGAGAAAAATGCGTTCATGAAAATAGACCAGGTTCCCTAAACTGGGGAAGACGAAAATAGAAGAGCCGTAAAAGATTTTTTGATTCTGCAAGATCATTTACATCTCTGGAATACTCAGATTAAAATTAGCAATTTAACCGTGCCACCAATAAATAATGAAAAACATGGAGCCATATTAAAACAAACTGGTGTCAAGTGGAGTAAGGAGGCATTTTCTCCTAACTAAATCATTCCCTGGTGTTTTCTGCTTCCTTGTTAGTCATTTTAGTCCGCCACGAGCCTATTAATGCCGGCCCAACACAAACTACATAACTTAATATGACAGTCCATGGGAGAGTGAGATTGTGCTACACCTGTGTGGAAAGGGTGTTGGATGTGGTGGGCCAGCTCACTTCACACCTGTAAATAGGATATATGGTGTAACTATGATGAGCTTCTCAAGCTGGGCTGTAGGTCATTAAGGTTCGGCAGTTATAAATTAGCATAAATAATACTTGTTCTTAATCATTTATTTTTAGGCACTGAGCCTGAATGAGCTTTCTAAGCAAATATGAGGTGGTTAAGCAGCATGATTCATTCACTTAAGTTCTTATGCTTACAGTCTTCATGAGCAAATTGGAGTTGAGTTCTAATAGGTTACTAGCATCCAAATATATTCTGATCTAGGATTATTGTGAGTCCTGTGAATATAAGTGTGACGGTGAAACTTGTGAAATCTAGGATTATTGTCATTCCTGTGAATCTAGGTGTGATGGTGTCAAACCTATGAATTGAGATATTGATTTTTTGACTACCTGTGTCTTTTCCGAAGGTTATATATTTCTTTCCCGTTTTTAATAATTTTGGTCATTTAAACATTAAGCACATTGCTGCCAGACCTTTGACGTGCTTGGACATAGGTTACTAGTTAATGAGCAGCGTTAATGGCTTTACATGATTTTTTATCGTTACTTTCTCATTATTCTGAAGTCTGATGCATCATCTGCTCTCATGTTTCTATCATTGCAGATTTCTGCCCTATGTAGGTTGGGTGACTATAATAATGACCGAAAAGCCTATCATCAAGGTCAGCCTTTTAAAGCTACATTTTCCGAGTAGTTGTTTGCACAAACCGTTGGTCACCCCCTGCCCGGCACCCCGTCTTGTTTATGATTTCCATGCTGAGTTTAGTTAAATCATCAGAAAAAAAGCAACAGCAGGTTTAGCGTTTCACTTGGTTTGTTTCTCTTGCAGTATATACTCATTGGAGCTTTGGGATTGCTAGTGATTACTTCGAAAGAATGAGGGTTATGAACTTTGATGTCGGACATCAGCACAGACTTCAAAAATTTGGCAGATCTGTATCTCTCATTTTGTAGACTGAAACGGAAAGGGGAATGGAAAACATTTTCTTGAAATTGGATTATGTTATTTCTTGAGCAATGTGCTATTTTTCTTCTGCTTTCTTATCCTCAGTCTTTTATTTTATTTTCGAGTTGAGCAACTATTCGAGTTTTCGCTTAATTGTCTTGGCGTTGGGTGTTCGAGAACTTGTTACATCGTTGTCCACGTTTGGCATGGTCATGTCATGTAGTTGACAAGACAATTGGAAAACTTAAAGCTTTCAACTATGTTACACTTGTCGAAAATGGTTGATATGCAACCTAACTGAACACTCACCATAGGGGGGAGGGTTCACTTTTTTTTGGAATTTTTTATTCACGCGGGGTCCGCACGGATGTGAGAGGCTGTCAACGCCTTTGTCACCCATTTTCCATACAAATGGAAAAATCCTAAAGCCTTATTACACCTAGGCCTAGGCATGTCTAGGCTAATAAGGCCTGTCTGGCTTCATTTTTTACAAGATTAAAGTCAATTTTTGTATTGTTGCAAAGTACAGGTCGGTCTCCCTTTTATTGAGAAGGAAGTAAAAAATGATGGCAGCAATGGTAAAATAATTGATTAAAATTCAGATGAAAATTTTCCCAAACACGCACAAGATTTGAAGTGTGATCATGCTGCCTTGTTAAGCCTCACATTTTTTATTGGTACTTTGCTGTTATATATCGAGTAAATTTGTCAACTTCATACAAATTACGAGTTTAGCAGGTCAATTTGTAAATTATGACTCAAAGCCTTGGTTCTCCTCTTCACTATCAATTTTGCTCCAAAACACCTTGCTGATTCTCGTTTTTCTCTTCTTTCTTGTCAATGTACATCAAGTTCGGGATTTTATCTTAAACATACCAAAAATTAATAGAATATCAAATCTGAAACACTCACGAAAGCCAAGTCAGTAACTTCGGCATTCTGGTTTTGTTTCTTTTTTCTTCAAAAGTTGAGTTCTTTTAAGGTGGGTCGTTTGTGGATTTTAATTTGGTGGATTCTATTTATTCTTAATTTTGAAATTAAGGAAAAATAAAAAAACAATTGATTCTTCCTTTAGTTTTCTTTTGATATAATTTAAAGTCACGGATTAATGATTGTGCTACATGTACATAATAATGTGAGGACCAAACATTTGAGAGTTTTTTATTCACGTGGACTCCGTTTGCATGTGAGAGGGTGGCACATATTCGGTACAAATAGAATTATCCAATGATTTATATACACACGATGTGGTGAAATATGATTTGGTAAGATTTTTTTCAAAAAAAGAAAAAAAAACATTTGTCGCTCTTTCTTTTGAGTTTTGACATCTCATTTGTATGTAACTCATTATGTAATTCTATCATGTACAAGTAGCATTATTTTTTTATTAAATGGATGGGTGAGTTTCGGAATTGAGGAAAAAGGGGAGGAAAGAACAGTCAATTTGGCTTCTTCTTTTATTTCTTAGAAAACATGTGAATTAATGTCAAATTATTTTTCCTTTCTGTATTTATGAAAAGTATTATGGTATTTATATTAACTAATGTGCAAGTAGAAATTATGAAGAATACCAACGTTTATTTTCAGTGCTTAGGTTGGCAAACGGTGTTATCAAAGCTGGGAAGAAAAGGTCGCACCGGCACTACAAGAATTTACTCACTTTAACGGTACTATTTGAGGACAAAAAAACTTCCCTCATCTGTCACTGTATATATACTATTAATTTCTTGAATGTGTTGATTATGAGCATTTTCAAATTGCCCATGTTCTGTAAGAGACGACGAGATTCAATTGAAAAAGGCACGTTTCAAACTGGACCTCCCCGTTTTGACCCCACTTGATCCATAGAAAATAGAATAATACTACTTGTACATAAAGATGAATTTTGTTACATGTATATCAAAATTTATCTAATGAATTACGTAATGCCACATGACACTCTACCATTTACCAGTTTAAAATACAATCAATTTTTTCATCCAATTTTTCCCTCCATATCATTTTATGTAATCCATTATGTACATTTTTATGTACATGCAGAAAAATTCTCAAAGCCAATCATATATCACCATATCATGTGATATAAACCATTATATACACGTAGCACAACCGTAGAAAATATACCGGCAATCCATTCCAACTCTTACTGATATCCCTATCTAAATACTAAAGAAGTAAACATAAATTGCATTAAAGAACGAAAAATACAGTCTGACTAGAAACTTTGATCCTTGCCTATATATACATTATTTTTCACTAGTAATCGAATAAAATTGAATAGTGATTAAAAATTAATCAGGACAACAAGGTATAACTAAAAAAAAATGAGTTTTGAATAGCAAGTCTGTCTTCAGTCCACAACCAAAGCTACTGACTTGAAAACCATCAAAACAGAAGATTAATCAGAAAAAAAATGCCATCTCTTAACTCTATTCTTCACCGTCTCCAGCTCTGTATCACCAGCCGCCATCAATTCGTCAAAATTTTCAGTTTTCCCCAGAACTATTTCAATCTAAAAAAAATCGTCAGGTAAAGTAGAGAATTTAGGCCTATGAAGCACATACATTGAAATGCCAATCCCAGGTGAGAATCAGTGCTTCACAGTTAACAATTACTATTGGAAACAACTTTGCACTTGTGGAACATGGGCATTAGAAAACAACTCATTTAGGTACTCCAAGGAAAGAAAGAAAAGAAACTAAGGCTGTGATATTTAAGTATGCCCAGCCACATATCAGATTATATACTTAGTACTTACTTTAGCTTTTGAGAGAGGTCGCCCTCTAGATTCATCTCTGATTTCAACAGTGGACGTCATGATCTTTGTTGACACATGAAATGATGAAAATACCAGGGTAAAATATTCAAGAACAATTACAGCAGGCTCCCCCAACCTGAGTAATGTAGCACTAGGGATTTCAATGGACAATTTCTGGTCAAAGCAGCTAAAAGGACAAAATTTGGTTGACAACACAAAATCTACCTGATGAGATAAGGATGCCGTTGCAAAAGAGACAAGCCCGAGGAAAGATCCATTGATCGTTGAGGAAGGACCGATGACTCGAGCGAGGGAAAGACGAGTAAAAGAGGTGAGGGCATTGCTTGTTCAAGCTACGGTCGACGATATGGCGTTCGCAATGAAGAATGGAGCAAGTTCCGTGTTGGGGTCGAGACCAGAATCGGATTGGAAGAACTCAATACAAGCAGACGAAGATATGACCTTCACGTTGCACTATGTGGCCGCATAGTGCAATGCACCATCCGGTCGCATGGTGCCCTACAGAGACTTGAAGGTCTCATTTCTCGAGACCTATGCGGCCGCATAGGGTTATTTTGGGCAGAGATTTGGCTTTTCCGCGTTTTTCCTTATTTTGATAGAATTATATTATATTACGAATTTTAATAGTTTTAGCAAGTTATTTTCAATTTTTCCTTAATTCTAGGGTTTAGTATAAATACTATTCTCATTTATTGAAAACACAGACCATTATTATTATTGAATTAATTGTGAGGCTTTATTGCTTTCAAACTCTTTGTTCTTCATTGGACAACTTCGAACTCATCAAGAATCGGTGTTCTTGTGGTGTTCAACATCCGG
>CAIGRF010064682.1:21372-34750 GCA_903798235.1 Fraxinus ornus
TTCGAACTCATCAAGAATCGGTGTTCTTGTGGTGTTCAACATCCGGGCTAGATTCATCAAGCGTGTGATCAAGAGGTCTTTATATCGTCGGCGATTGTGTTGGTTGCGTGGTTCACAATTCTTGGGTCGAATCCAAAACCTCGATCTATTGGCTTTCTTAGGTTGGTTCTAATCTAGTTGTTGGGTTGCGTAGCTACTATTGCTACGTGATTCTCATCACTACCTCTAATTAAAATAAAATTAAAAACACCCTCCCTCCCCATCTCAACTTCCTGTCATCCCATCCCTGCCTCCAAAATGCCATGCCGGTCAGGGGAGGAAAAATGGGAGAAACTGGAGGTTGGAGAGTCGGAAATAGATGGTGGGGAACACTTAGGGCAAGGACGGGGAGCAAAGAGGGACTAGGGAGGAAAGCAGGTGGGAATGTGGAAAGTTTTGCTTTTTTTTTTTTCTACCTTTTCTAAATTTTATCTTTTCTTTTTGTTTATATTTTAATTAAAATTAGTTGGTTACCTACTTTACACCCTCAAAAAGTAAGTAGTGTAGCTTTTAAATGGCCAAATAGACAGAAAATGTCCACTTGGGACTCTAGTTGTACAAAATTTAAAAGT
Organism: Fraxinus ornus; assembly: GCA_903798235.1. Classification (NCBI taxonomy): domain Eukaryota; kingdom Viridiplantae; phylum Streptophyta; class Magnoliopsida; order Lamiales; family Oleaceae; genus Fraxinus; species Fraxinus ornus. The sequence continues at coordinate 21,984 of CAIGRF010064682.1, forward strand.
TGGGGACCAAATGCAACAAAAAATAAGTTGAAGCACCATTATGCATGGTAGGGAGGCCTGCAGTAATTTTCCCAACCTCGTATAACATGACATTCAGAAAGAAATGTTCTCAATGATATACAGTGCAAAAGATAATCATTGAAAGTCTTGCTCTTCTCAACTGCAAATTCATTATTTTTCAAAATTCCAGCAATACTCACCAGTGTGGAAATAGTTGCAAATATAGAAGAGTGCTTATCAATAATGGAGTTAAATAAAGTCATAAAACTTAAAAATGTAGGTAGAAACTAGAAGTTCATCCTCCCCAAGATAGGGAGAAGACTTGTTAGCATGAGAGATTTTGTCAACTCTCAAGATTGGAAAATAATAATTATAGGATTCTACAATTAGTGAGAATATTTTGTTACTCTTTATATGTAAATTACCTAGAATAGACTTCACGTTTCTGTAGCTAGTAGTTTTATATATATTTACTTCATAAAGAGAAAAAGAATAAGAAAAAGCAGTGATTATTCACCAAATCCATCCCATTCGTCATGGTATCAGAGCATACATGTAATCAAAAATTGTATTAAATTCTTATTATCTTTTTTGAATCTAAATGGCAGGCCCAGACCATAACCCCACTATCACGAATTCACCAAATTCAATTATTCCAGCCACCACCAATTATAGTCCAACATGATAGTTCTAGTTTCCCCACCGGTATTATTCTTGATGAAACAAATTTCCCATTATGGTCACAATTGATGGAGATGCGCATTGGAGCACGGAACATAATTGGATTTCTTACTGGAGAAATGGTGACACCAGAACCCAACGATCCTTGCTATGCAACGTGGATTACCGACAATCACAAAGTTAAGAGTTGGCTCATTGATTCAATGAGTCCTCATCTGATGCAGCGGTTTATCCGACTAGCCACTGCCAAGGAGATATGAGAGGCTGTTGCGAAAACTTTCTACGATGGATCGGACGAAACTCGTTTGTTTGAATTGAACCGAAAGTCTTTCACCACTATGCAGGATGGTCAACCTTTGTCTACTTACTATAATGAACTGGTTGAAATTTTTCAAGAAATCGATCATCGAACGAACGTACATGAAGGATCTGTTGAAGGGGTTGTACATATGCACTCTATGATGGCTAGGCTACGGGTCCATATATTCCTTAGTGGACTTGATTCGAAATTTGATCAGATCCGCAGCGAGATTCTACGAAAGGATCCAAAGTTGGATTTGGAGAGCACATATGCATATGTAAGGAGAGAAGCACAATAGAGACAGATCGTGGAAAGTTCTCGACCAGTTCCTGAAAGCTCAGCCATGGTGGCACATCGAAACACCAATTTTGCAAAGGGACGAAATAACCTACCCTCAGGGAAAACTAACCATTGTTTGTAGCCATTGTGGTAACAGGACACTCAAAACAACGATGCTATGAGATTATCGGCTATTCAGATTGGTGAAATTTCTCAAAGAAGACGAGAAAAACATTACTGCAAAGCAGCAGTAGCCACACAAGGGAATATCCAGTCACAACCTACTGCCAACGTGGTTCAACAAGGTATCTCTAGTAATGTAGATGCATTTTCTGGCACTTCTAAAAATAGTACTTGGATTATTGATACAGAAGCATCTGATCATATCACTAGAGATCTTAGCAATTTACAAATTGTTCACCCATCTTCTCAATCTGTTATCTCCACTGCAAATGGAGGTACTTGTCCTATCACGGGGGAGGGATCCATTGTATTGTCCAAAACTTTGACACTTGATACTGTATTGGTTGTTCCCACGTTGGAGTATAATCTCTTATCTGTTAGTCAAATCACCTCATCTTTTCAATGTACTGTAACTTTTTGGCCTTCATTTTGTGTTTTTCAGGACATTCTGACCCGGAAGACTCTTGGTTATGGTGTTAAACGGGACAAGCTCTACCACTTGGAATTGACTAAGGATGGGAAACGACAATTTGGCCGTGCATTTAATACAAGTGGAATTGAGAAGGTTCAAGCAAATATATGGTTATGGCATAAATGACTAGGACATATTTCTTTTGGTTACCTTAAGAAACTTCGACTAAAGTTGTTTTCTAATTTAGATGTTTCAGATTTTCATTGTAATGTATGTGAATTGGGAAAAAGTCACCGGATTCCTTATTTTCCAAGTTTGAATGAATGCTCTGAACCTTTTATTGTTATACACTCTGGTATTTGAGGGCCTGCAAAGGTTCCATCAATTTCAAAGGCTCGTTTTTTTGTTACTTTCATAGATGAATGCACTCGGTTCACGTTGGTGTCCTTGCACCATAAAAGGAGTGATGCATGTACAGCTTTCCAAGAGTTCTATAACATGGTACGTATACAATATCAACGGCAAATTCGGATTTGGGAATTCGACAATGCTATGGAATTTGTTGATGTTTCATTTGGCAAGTATCTTAGCGAGTTGGGTATACAACACCATACTTCATGTACACCACAATAAAACGGTCTAGCAGAAAGAAAGAATAGGAAAATTATGAAGGTAGTACGTACATCTCTCTTTGGGATGAACATGCCATGATTTTATTGGGGAGAAGCAGTTAAATCAGGTGTTTACCTTATCAATCAGGTTCCTTATCGAGTTATTGGATTTTAAACCCCTCAACAAAAGTTGCAGTCTTTCTGCTCTCTCTCATATATACCAAACCTAGAACTAAGAGTGTTTGGGTGTACAGTATATGTTCATATACCAAAAGTCTTATGCGGTAAATTGGATCCTTGTGCGAAACATTGTGTTTTTGTTGGATATTTAGATTTTCAGAAGGGCTACAGATGTTATGAGCCCCAAAATAAGAAGTTGCATGTCCCTTAGATGTCTTCTTTTGTGAGATCGAACCATACTACGCATGAGGTGTTTCGAGTGCATCTCTTCAGGGGGGAACTTGAATGAAGAGTCTGAGTTTTTTCGAGGAGACAGTGGAATTTCAAAGGGTGGGGTCGAGTTTTTAGAGCTGGAGGCATTGGAGGAAAGATTGAATACACATCAACATATTGTTGATCAATCCACTAGTTCTCAGTTCGATTTAGAGGTTCCAGGTCTGCCAAGCTTACCGGAGAATGATACAACAAATGAAGGTGATGAAGATGTCTTAGAAGAACCCGTATTAACACCATTAACTGAGGAGCTTCCCCAGAATGTTCAAGATAATACTACACCCCAGGCAATGTTTGATTTTCCTTCAAATGAGGAAGAATACTCTGAGGGTTATCCTCATTCTTCTCGTTTTCCAACAATATCGAATAGAGGTATCCCAAAGAAACAATATGAACCTGATCTCAAAGCTAATGTTAAATATCCTATTAACAATTATATCTCTACTAATAGATTATCGGATTCATATGCTCTAACTTTCGATCAATTGTCCAAAGTATCTATTCCTAGTAGTGCGCAGGATGCATTAGCAGATCAAAAGTGGAAGAAAGCAATGAATGAAGAGATGGAAGCTCTGCAAAAGAACTCGACTTGGGAATTGGTTCCACTACTAAAAGAAAATAAGACAATCTGTTGCAAATGGGTGTATACTGTGAAACTTAAAGCTGATGGAAGCATCGACAGATACAAAGCAACGCTAGTGGCAAAAGGTTATACACAGAAATATGGAGTTGATTACCAGGAGACCTTCACACCGGTAGCTAAGCTCAATATTGTTCGCATACTCATATCAGTAGTGGCAAATCGAGATTGGCCTCTGTGACAGTTCGACGTAAAGAATGCCCTTCTAAATGGTGACTTGGAGGAAGAAGTATACATGGAGCTTCCTTCGGGTGTTAAGCAAGGATCCATATATAAAGGCAATGTGTGCAAGTTGAAGAGATCATTATATGGACTGAAACAATCTCCCAAAGCTTGGTTTGGAAGGTTTACGCAAGCAATAAAGTCATTTGGTTACATGCAAAGTAACTCTGACCACACCTTGTTCATTAAACACAAAGGAGGGAAGGTAACAACATTGATCGTGTATGTAGACGATATGGTCTTGATCGGTAATGATCTTGAAGAAATGGAGAAGCTGCAGAAATATTTGGCCACCAAGTTCAAAATGAAAGACCTGGGACAACTACGATACTTCCTAGGTATTGAAGTGTCTCGATCAAGACAAGGAATCTCCCTTTCTCAACGGAAGTATGTGTTGGATTTGCTAACTGAAACCGGGATGTTATCTTGCAAGCCAACTGAAACACTGATGGAGATAAATCATCAACTTGGAATGTCTTCGGACCAGAATCTAGTAGATGTAGGTCGTTTTCAACGACTAGTGGAGAAGTTGATCTATCTAACTCACACTAAGCCAGATATTACCTATGTCATAAGCGTAGTAAGCCAGTTTATGCAAGCTTCGAGTGAAGACCATATGAATGCAGTCTATAGAATCTTGCGATATTTGAAAAATGCTCCAGGAAAGGGGTTATTGTACTCAAAAAATAAAGTACCCACCATTGAAGGTTACACTAACACTGATTGGGCTAGAGATCAAACAACCAGGAAATCTACCTCGGTTATCTACATTTGTAGAAGGAAATCTTGTTACCTGGAGGAGTAAGAAGCAGAAGGTTGTTGCTCGTTCAAGTGCAGAAGCAGAGTTTCGAGGTATGTCACATGGTTTATGTGAGCTGCTATGGATTAAATAAGTTCTAAAGGACCTTGGAATCGAGTGTTCGAAGCCTATGAGTTTATTCTGTGATAACAAAGTTGCAGTTCAAATTGCACAAAATCCAGTACAACATGATCGTTGTATATATATTTGCTTCAAAAAGAGAAGAAGAATAAGAAAAAGCAGTGATTATTCACCAAATCCTTCCCATTTGTCAAGACTAAAATGAAAACTGAAAATATAGCAATGCAGTCACCAAAACAAGAGAGACTGCACACAAATTATGAAAATGTCATTATGCAAATCATTGCTATGAAGAAGTTTTAGTGAATACTATCAAAAAGAATTGTACAGGCATTATACATTAAACAATTATAGATGACTGCTCTCAATTTCGCTTCAAGTAAACATCGAGAGACAAATTGACAGAATTGGCAAACAGACTCAATTTAGCAAAAAACCTTGCTTCATACTTAACTCATTTCATGTGGCTTTAGGTCAACTTTTCCTATAAATATATCATTAATATAAGTTGCACCACATTTCGTAGCCACACAGAGGCCCATTTCAAATGTGTAAAATTATCTTAATTACGATGGAAGGTTGACCAAAATCATTTTAACGGAAAATAATTTTGGAACAGTAAATTGAAAGAAAAAATCTTGGTACTTCGTCATTTCAATTGCCCCTCCCCCCTTCTCTTTCCCCACAAAAAGAGTCCTATATCCAACCTAGCATTATGGTGTCATTAGTTACAAAAACAAAACAAATTATGGCATGCTCAATTATAATGATGAACTTTTCAGTAGGAAGCGACAACTTTTTATGCCCGTTTTGTAGTTTTATTTTTATTTTTTTCTACTATTTATACATCTCCACGCATTTATTAGAAAGTTTTCACAGCATTCGTATTTATTTTCTAGGATCTTATCACCTACAGCTAGTAAATCATACTGTTCATTTCACAACTTCTAATGTTTATTGACCTTCTATCACCATACCGTACGATTCAAATCAATTGAATAGGAAAATACATTGGTCTTACTTGCACAAAGTATTTTAAAAGAAAATGGGAGTCGCAGCAAAAAAGCCATTTCCTTAAGCTATTTGAGGAATACGTATCATAATCTTATCAAGAGACGATATTCGGGCAGTTCAAAACGTCAATTATTCTTGAAAATAAGTCAGCAAATGAAGGATTTTTTTTTTATTTTTTTTAAAACGAGATTCTTTCTGTTGTGTAGAGTACATCAGCAGACCATAAAAGTAAGCCCTTTCATCGCAAATTTATACATCAACCTTGGTTCACAACCAGATGCAGTCGTAGAATCCTGGATTCACCAATCTGACGAAGTCCAACACGATGAAATGAACGATTCTAATTTTATCCTGTGCATAAAAATTAAGCTAAAAACACATAAGCACTAGAACATGAAAAAAAAAAATTAAATTAGACTTAGCAAATAAAGAACACACAGTTAACAGTTAACACAGTTATGAAGCCATGAGAGGATAATTTGTTGTGGAAGTTGTCAACATCTTTTTGGATTATTTTTTTAGTAGTAGGAACTAGTAAATTTCCAATCAAACAAATTTTTAGCACCTACATCATTAACCTTGCAGCTCTCATTCATAACAAAACCAATCAATTTTTAAAATTCTTTATCCGATCACCAATCAAACGTTAGCACATCAGATGAATAACCAGAAATCAGAAACAGGGCCTTGCAATTTCTAATTCAAATTCTTTACATGAACGCGTTGTAGTTAAAACCAACAAGAAAGAGAGACAAGGGAGGAAGTTTAAGACTAGCTAGCTAGAAACAACCATAACATATAGATATAAGAGTAATGCTATTTAGCACCACATCGATTTATGTGTCATCACGTAGTTCAATTAAATACAAGAATTTATAGCTCATTTATTATAATGTATCACATACTCACACCTAGACTTGTGTTCTAGCACTACTCGTATTAGATAGAATTAAGATATAAAGAACACCGTCGTGGCCCCAAAATAAACATCAACGTGAAAAATGACTAAAATCTTGTTATCCAAATTGAAAGGAAGCTAAGAAAATATGAATATTTTCAAAAGAGCCGAGGGAGACTGTTGATGCACAATTATTTGATTCATTGGTCATCGCATAAGAAATGTCTTACTAAAAAGTGTAAAAACAATCAAGATTGCAAATGCTTTGAAAACTTCCCCCCAAGTGACATAAAAGTTTCTTCCATATAGAAAAAAAAAACAGAGAAAATGAAAAGCGAAACAATACCCATTCCTAGAGCAGAAAGTTCCACCTCGTTGTGCTGCTGCATGTACCTCTGCATACACAATATATACCATTATCAGACTCACGTAATCAAGAACCCACACATACTATTTTGCATACATGACCTAAAATGTCTATATATATAGATAAACGCATAAAAAACAGAAGGAAAAAAAAAGACTTTCCTCCCTGATAAAAGAAATAGAGAAAAAAGTATTAAAATCATATTAGCAAAAATATACATACCTTGGCAAGATTGACGTAGAAGAATAGAGGCTTTTTAGTGTTGGAAACCTTGATTCGATTCCTCTTGTGAGACTCACCGGCGATGTCAATGTTGTTTACTCCTTCGATGATCTCTTCCATTTTTATCGATTTTCGTAACCCTAGTTAGGTTTAGGGAGTGTTATGGTGGAGGAGCTAATCAGCTGAAGTAGGGAACAAAAGGCGGAACACCAGGAAGAAGAACCAATCTAGAACTACTGTCGCCAAATTCAAATAAGAACCAAGACGACGTTGTTTTGGATTAAAGGGAAACAGTGTCGTTTTGAACCAAGAATTTCAATTGTAATTGGAACACGTTTTTTACTTTGCAAGAGTGAATAATGCGACTTCTTTATGTTATAACAGGATGAGGAAGAGAGGAAAGCGTGCGTTGTTTTTCTCAGAGTGAATTTTCCTCTCAATTTCCTCTCTGTCTCTCTCTTCCTCTCCTCTTTTCTTATTTCCCTTCTTATTTGCTTTCATTTTTCACCGCTGAGCTGTAATTTCATTCAATTAATAGAATTATAGCTTAGGTTATTAATTCCCAGCTAATTTTTTTCAATTGTTAGTAATAATTAAATCTAGTTCTATAGTTTTGGTTGAAGTTGAGCCTCAACCATAACAGTTGGTATCAGAGCAGCTACGAAGACTGGGATGGCTGAAACTTGAAGCAAAACGAATGGGGATCATTTGAACCGATTGGACAAGGAGGTCACAGATCTAGGAATAGCATTCAAATCCACAGATCAGGTGCTGAAGGTAATAAGCACGAAACATGATAGAATGGAGCAAATGATGGGTGAAATGAACCAGAAATATGAATCTATTGTGGCAATGTTAGCTCAGATGATGGGAGTAAAGCAAATCGTAATGAGAAACAAATCGAAGGAAGTGCAGTTCCATCTCAAAACAGTAGTGATAATACTTATGGGAGTGAGTAACACTTAGGAAGCTCCGGTGGAGGTAGGGAATTCAAAATGCTCTCTAAATTACCCAAAATAGATTTTCGCTATTTTGGAGGAGAAGGACCCAGAGAATGGTTGCGAAAAGCGAAGAAGTATTTTCAAATTCATCAAATCAAAGATGAGATGAGGTGGCAATTGCAGAGATGTACCTTAAGGAGAAAGCTGATATATGGTTCCATGGATTCATATCCAGTCAACCACGTGCGGATTGGGACCTGTTCTCAAGAGAAATTTGCAGGAGGTTTGCTGAAAATACAGCAGAAGAAGTGATAGAAGTCTTTAGTAAATTGAGGCAGAAATGATCTATATTGGAATACCAGGAGCAGTTTGAGGAATTAAAATCCTAAGTGATGATTTCCTTACCACACCTGTCGGAAATCCTACTATAACTCTATTTTTACTAGTGGCCTAAAAGAGGAGATCAAATCAATGGTTAAAATCATCCAACCCCAAACACTAGCTAAAGCATTCGAAATTGTCATTTTACAAAAGAATACCACCACAACCCTCGACAGAAACTCTAAAACCTACAAACATTGCCCCATACCTAAATGGACCAATCCAACTACTAAACCAATTGAACCTACTCCTAAACCCATCACCTACACTGAACAAATAAACTCCATCAACCACCTTAGATTCAAAGCCATTACACCCTCTGATTTTCAGACCAAAAGAGAATTGGGATTATGCTACAAGTGTGACAAGAAGTACACTAGAGATCACATTTGCAAGAATAAAATGCTCAATTTCATCCTGGTTGATGAGGAGAAAGAAGAAGGGTAGAAGAACCACCTGGAGATGAAGAGGAGCAGGGTAGTAAAAGTGGGATGGATGAATTGATGGAGATTTCACTCTATGCATTGATAGGCAGTAACAAGGGTAAAACCATTAGATTACCAGAGCTGATTAAAAGAAAAAAAAGTGTCAATCCTAATAGACCGTGGAAGCACCCATAACTTCATTGATGAGCTCATTGATGAGCAATTGGTTAGTAGCATCAGTTGCAACATTCAAACAACCAAACATGCCTCAGTAACTATAGCAGGGGGAGGAAAATCGATCAGCAAAGCTATTTGCAACCCATTGTCTTGGAAGATGAAAGACTTGGAATTCCAATACCGTCTGAGGGTTCTCAAATTAAGAGGAAGTGACATGGTACTAGGAGTGGACTGGCTAAGTCAATTTAGCCCAGTATTGCTTGATTTCATTAACGGAAGTATTACACTTAGCCATGGTGGAGTTAAGAGGGAACTTCAGGATGAAACGAATAAGGAGGGATTCCAAGTATTGAACAATCATGAAGGGAAATGATGGAGTAAGAATCAAGCTTATGGGATAATGTCACAAATTGCAGCCATTACTGAGGAGAAACAAAGAGCCACTCCATCAAAACTAGAAGCTGTGGTGAAGCAATTTCCTATGGTGTTTATGGAACCAAAGGGCTTACCCCAACCCAGATTTAATGACCATCATATTCCTCTGAAAGATGGGGCACAACCATTCAAGATGAGGCCCTATAGATGCCTCTATGTACAAAAGACAGAAATAGAGAAGATGGTCAAGGAAATGAAGGAAAATGGCATCATATAACCAAGTAATAGTCCTTATGCCTAACCTGTGCTGTTGGTCAAAAAGAAATATTGTACATGGCGATTCTGCATGGACTATAGACAACTTAATAACCTCACAATTAAAGACAAGTATCCTATGTCATTAATAGATGAATTACTGGATGAGTTGAAGGGAGCCAAGTGGTTCACAAAGATTGACTTGAGGGCTGGTTACTATCATATTAGAGTGGCCATTGAGGATGTCCACAAGACAGCCTTTTAGACTCATGAAGGTCTATATGAGTTCAGAGTAATGCCATTCGGATTGACAAACGCCCCAGCTACGTTCCAATGCTTGATGAATGAGGTATTTAAACAACATCTCAGAAAGTTCATCTTGATATTCTTTGATGACATTTTGGTGTATAGCACAGACCTAGAATCCCACTGTAAGCATGTCATTTTGGTACTGGAAATCCTCAAGCAACATCAACTCTATGCCACGGAAAGTAAATACTCCTTTGGGCAGTCCCAGATAAAGTACTTAGGCAATATTATCTTTGCAGAAGGGGTGTCAATTGACCTTTCTAAAGTTACGACAATGTAAGAATGGCCTACACCAGCTAATGTCAAGCAACTTAGAGGATTTCTTGGTCTGTTATTACAGGAAGTTTGTAAGAGGGTATGGAGTTATTACCAAACCTCTAACTGATTTGCTGAAGAAAGATAACTTCCAATGGAGTGAAAAGGTCGAGGAAGCATTCAACGAATTGAAGAAGGCTATGAGCACCACACCAGTCCTCGCTTTACCAGATTTCTGTATACCATTTATTATAGAGACTGATGCTTGTTATGGTGGATTGGGGGCTGTCTTAATGCATAATAAAAGACCTATCACTTACCTGAGTAAAGGTATTTGTAGCAGGAATTTGGGCTTGTCAATCTATGAAAAAGAGTTACTGGCACTAGTAACTGTGGTGGGAAAGTGGAGACATTATCTAGAAGGACACCACTTCATCATCAGAACTGATCACCAGTCGCATAATTATCTATTGGAGCAAATAATCACCACCCAATTACAATAGAAATGGCTGTCAAAATTATTGGAGCTCAGTTACGAAATTCAGCATAAGAGGGGCCTCGAAAATAAGGTGGCAGATGCATTATCCAGAAGAGAAGTGAGCTGCCTAGCTAATACTGCTGTGACACCTCAGTGGATTGAAGAAGTGACATTCAGTTATGAAAGAGATGAAGAAGCTAAAGACAAAATTAATACCCTATTGCTAGAGGGTCAGGCAGACCCATATTACCAGTGTGTGAATGGCGTGCTCAAATATAAATCTAGAATTTATATTGGGATTGGAGGAAAAGTGAGGATGAAACTGATTGCAGCCATTTATGCTTCCCAAGAAGGTGGGCATTCAGGTGTTCAGGCTTGCATTCATAGGGCAAAACAGTACTTTTTTTTGGCCGGGAATGAGTAAAGAAATCAAACAAGAGGTCCTAGAATGTGATACTTGTAAGAGGTGTAAGAATAAACACGTGGCTTACCCACGCCTTTTACAACCTTTACCAGAACCACAATATGCGTGGAGTCATATCTCCATGGATTTCATCGAGGGACTGCCTACTTTTGATGCTAAGAATGTGATATTGGTGATGGTGGACAAGTTTACAAAGTATGGACATTTCCTAACCTTGGCTCACCCATTCACAGCCTCTTCTATTGCCAAGTTATTTTTGGATCACATCTATAAATTGAACGGAATGCCATAAAGCATTATAAATGACAGAGATAGGGTATTTACTAGCGACTTTTGGTAGATTTTATTCAAGCAATTGGGGGTCAAGCTGCAGTTGAGTACAACATATCATCCTCACATTGTTGGCCAAACAGAGAGGCTAAATCAGTGTTTAGAAATGTAGCTTCAATGTATGGCCTATAAACAGCCTAAATAGTAGAGCAACAAGATAAGTTTGGCAGAATGGTTGTATAATACCACCCTACACACAGCCATCAACATGACCCCATTTGAGGCATTATATGGTCTTAAGCCTCCCCGGTTGGCTTTGGGCCCATATCAACAAACCAACATCACAGCAGTGGAGAAGATCCTTCAGGAAAGACATGGAATAGACCAATTACTAAGGGAGAATTTGGCTCAAGCTAGAGCTAGAGTAAAACATTGTGCCGATCGAAATAGAAGTGAAAGGGAATTTCAGGTGGGCAACTAGGTTTATCTGAAGTTACATTGATATGCTCAACAAACAGTAGCTAGAAGGTCTAACAACAAACTATCTGCACGATATTATGGCCCATAACAGATAATTCAGAAAATAGGACCAGTGGCTTACAAACTGGAGCTGCCTGCTAGGCCCAAATCCACCCAATTTTTCACGTCTTCTTACTCAAGAAGAAGATTGGAGAAAGGGAAGTTCATGTTCGAACACTTCCAATTTCGAGCCAGAATTATGGGGAACATACTCAGCCACTACGGGTGCTATCTGCGCGATTGGTTAATCGAAAGGGGATAGCTGTAACGTAATGGTTAGTCCAATGGAAAGGCTCCAACCCAGATGAGGCAACCTGAGCCGATACAAAGAATATACAGACCTCATTTCCATCCTTTTAACCTTGGGGACAAGTTGAGGCTGAGGGGGAGGGATGTTATGGTGGAGAAGCCAATACGCTAAAGTGGGAAACAAAAGGCAATAGGAACACCAGGAAGAAGGAACCAAGTTGTTGCCAGGAAGAAGAAATACTACCGCCAAATTCAAATCAGAACCAAGACGATGCCGTTTTGGATTAAAGGGAAACAATGTTGTTTTGAGCCAAGAATTTCAATTGTAATTGGAACACATTTTTTACTTTGCAAGAGTGAATAATGCGACTTCTTTCTGTTATAACATGATGAGGAAGAGATGAATGAGTGCGTTGTTTTTCTCAGAGTGAATTTCCCTCTCAATTTTCTCTATTTCTCTCTCTTCCTCTCCTCTTTTCTTATTTCCTTCTTATTTGCTTTCGTATTTCACCGTTGAGTTGTAATTTCGTTCAATTAATAGAATTA